>JASANA010002167.1:0-13508 GCA_030248095.1 Ptycholaimellus sp. GST1_10
ACATGTCAACAAATCAAATAAAAATGGATCAAATGTACCTTAAAAATCAATACATTTGCACATTGTTAATATAGAGCTTGGCTGGCTGGGGTTCGAATTTTATGTCAACAAATGGAGTTTCGTCATCCATTTTGCCGCTTTTATCCATTGTTTTTGGTTCCAAACAAAATACCAATGTATTCGTGCATGGTGACGTGCTAGGTGCTGCTTTAAGAGATGCAGAGAGCTTAAAACTATTGTCAGGTCGAAGAACAGCTTTTGGTGAATCAGGTTTGCTTAAATCAATGTTTACCATAGATGGATTATTTAGCGCACCTTTGTCGGCATTGCTGTAATGTAAACACTTGCTGGCTTCCTCCATTATTTCAAACATTAGTTCAGCTGTATTATGTATGACTTTGTTAGCATTCATATTTAATGAATTATGAGATTTCTGATCCTACGTTTTTGCGTTTAAGGGTGGTTTTAAACGTATATTTTATCCGAATGGTTGGTAAATATTTGGAAATTCCCACATAAATATATGTCAAGTGCTTTTGTCCACGAAATCTGTGAAGCAATCTCGTTAAATCTCCATCAATTAATTGTCCACGAGTTCGGCACTAGCACAATGTACATCATTTTTACGGAGAACCGTTGTGTGTATTGATGAAGGTTTACAAATGATGGGATTTTGGATGTAGATTATATATAGATGGATGTAGATGGTAACCCGTTTGAGGTGGTCATATGGGTGATAACTACAACATTGATGCTAAGGATGTGTTTCATATGCCCAATATTGCGTAAAATGTAGCTGTTGAAGCATATGATCATGGATTCCAGGTTCAAATGATAAATTTGTTAGAAGAAGCTGGTATAATGGGCTCAGAAGGAAATACAAATAATACGTGGTTTGGTATCACAGTCATCCATGGCTGTTGGCTGTCAAAAATTGATCAGGAAACACAAGCCACATTTCAGCTCTTGCATAAACGAGCGATAATGTAAATGGTTACAAAATGAAGCTGGTTATTTGAACATTGAATCATTTCGAGTTAATGAACCAGCTTCATCTCAATCATCATCTTTCACATAAAGCACCAAGAAAGTTGATAAAAACCCGCATAAATCAATGATGGCACGTCGATTGAGCCTATTTGTAGTTTCTGAAGCGTCTGTGATGAGCTTCAGCCTGCCAACCATTGGAGAACCTGCAATTAGTTGTTATGTTGGGGGGCTGGGGGGCTGGGCCTCGTTTCTCGTTTCTGTGACTCGTTTCTAAATCAAGATATATTAAATTCACCTTAACACAATATTAATGGGTATAATATCAAGTTCCTGACTAATTTACAGCTGACAATATATATTCATTGAAAAGTTACCACTTATGCATAAAGGCAAAGACCCCATGACAAATTAGATGAAGTTACAGAAATGGTGATTCTATGATTCAGTGTTCTAACTCAGTTTTGTTCACTTTCTATGGTTGCACTTGGAGATCAGTGTAATGAAATTGATTTAATGAACCTTATCATGCATTTTTTAGTCAACAAATCTTTCAAATATTATTAAGTTTTGGTCATCAAGAAATTCTATTCATCAAATGTCCCACCGTAACCAGAAAGATTATTTATTAAATTTATCCAAACATGTTTTCACTGCTCATAACATTTACATGCTTTGTTTTTAAAACATTATCTATTTCACAAGTTGCAGAATGGGTTGAATTTGGCAACTACAACATCAGGGTGTTTAGTTTCCGCTTCTTCAAATTGGTCTCATCAGCTTACAGACCAAGCAACGCTATGAGATAGCCGGATAACGCTTCTTCTCTCAAGTTAATTTTCAAAAATCGATACTGATGGCACAATGCAGGTTTTTAGAATAAGCTTTGGGCAAGGCTCATGCAAAATGATTTTTCAGTTGGAGCTACCTAGGTTTCGCAATTGTGTTTTAAAAAGTTTAAAATGTTAGGATATAGTTTTGGATGGGTACATTTGGGAGACTAAGTCATCGAACATCCAACTCTTTCTTGACATACTTTTTTGGACTTTGGCAGTTCATGTTAGCCATTCGGCTTCAGCAGACCTTGCTGTTAAGATTGAGAGGTTATTTGAGAAATGATTGCGAATGGGGTATATGGCTGTAATTTTACCCTTCCCACACCACATGTTTTTTAAATTGGTGGAAATACATGACATATTTTTTATGCGTAATGACTTAGAAGGTATGTAACCACTTTGCAGGTACTACCATAGTTGGTCGTTTTCATGCTGTGGCGTTTATACACACATGCCACGTATTAATGGCCAATACTGGCAATTGTACCCTGTTTTTCATATTTAAACGTTTTTTGCAATTGAGACCCTGCTTTTTGAAATGTATGTCACAAAACTGACCCATATTCATAAAACAAGTCTAAATTAATACAATTTTTAAAAAAAATTTACCTCATCAAAATTTGCTGTTAAATCAGATTTGAAAAAATTGTCTGAAATGCTTATGCAGAAATTGAATTAAGAGCTTCGGACTGTGAACCAAAATTATAGTCAAAATTATAGTATAGTAATTTATATAAAATTATAGTCAAAATTGTTAAATCTTGATGTTTCAAAATTTCGAACATCCATAAATCTCTGGTTTTTTAATAAAATAGTCTCAATTTGGGCGGGTACGTTTTTTGAGGCGATGTCCTGTAGTTTTTAAACGAATTGAGAAAATTTTCAATATTTCACAATTTATGATCATTAGCCTAACATTTTGATGTTGATTGATGTTGATGATTTTAATCCATGGTTTTTTCAGTGAGGTTAGATCTATCTTAGCACAAAGATCCGACTGGGGGCTATTATAATAAATAAATATGCAATTAATAAAATTTGCTCATGTAGCTTGACAATATTGCTTGGAACATAGGCGACACCCCACAAGTGTTTGACTCACAAGTCATATATTTTGAATCGGATCTATGCTGTGGAACCACAGTCATACCCTTTTGAATGACAGGCGTCATGCATACAAATATAAATTGCCCTTTGCAGCCACCTATTGCCCTTTCAAACATTATACTTGTCAACGCCCAAATGAAAATATTTAAGCAAAAAACAAAAAAAACTATCGTCAATTCAATGACGATCTTTCAAAATGCTAAAAGAATTAGAAATGTAATTCATTAGTAACCTTTGAGATGCGATGATTAATCACCAAAAATTTAAATTATAGGATACACTTACAAATTTAAAAGCAAAAATTAAATTGTGACATGTTAATTCTTTCCAAAGTTTAAGCGCAGTAGTGAAATGATCACAAAATTTCTGAACGTTTCGAAGTTTTATCTTCTCATCAGTAAAATAAGATTTCTGATAAAATAAAGTGTGACAGATATATAAACTACCTTGCATGGTATATGATTACATAAAGAGTTTAGTTCAAATGAAAACTTGTGTTAAATTAAGTTTTTAGGTAAATTAAAGAATATTTATGATAAAGAACCATTAAATAGACATTGTAAACAATTTAACATCGAACATTTACAAACAATTTTTATAGCAGTGGTTCTGGATCAGGACTAAGCTGTTGCTTAAGACGGGACACCCAATTTAAACTTCGATAATTCTTGAAAATGATATTGGTAGTTAATAACATAACAATTTGATGCTTTCCGTTGCCAATCCAACTATTTTCGGCCACAATTCCATAACTTGAATTGTCTTGCCAGGGTGTCCAAGCTTTCAGCAAGTATGAGAATCCAAATCTCATAATCAGTATGGAATACTCCAGCCTATTATCAACAAATGTGTACTTTGACGGGTTGGCTTCTGAACCACTACATTTAAGATCGGGGGTAGGTAAATAATGGAAACATTACAAATATGATCAGTTATAAAATATCATATAATCGCTCAACTAACGAACATTTGGTTCATTTTACCTACATTTTGAGCATTTTCAACCGACCACATCTCATTAATTCTTGAGTATTTACTGAAACGAAATACCATCCCAGATGTGCCTGACAAAGCTATATCCAATAAACATAATAAGATGAGAAAACGACAAAATAAAATTTTTGCCATGTTCCAAATGTAGGGGAAAAAATAGCGTGGCTCAGAGACTCATTGAAAAAGGGTTTTCCTGCCAGTCATATCATGCTGTGCGCTTTTTTGGTGAATGGTCAAGCTCTTCGTGCTATCTTCAGAGAACACCTGTTGAAATCTGTAAAACTGAGCGAGCATGGCAAGGTTTTCTGAGGTGACCTTTTTCAACCTGTCCGGATGGGTCATTTATTAATTAACGAAGTCTTTCCACCAGATTAATAAAACTAATGAATTTTTCTCAATGCTTTCAGCCCCATGACTTTAGTAATGTCAAATGCCTTGAGCGTTCTACTTTTCAAAGAAAAAAGAATTAAAATTATATTGAATATATAATATTATGGTTATGAGCCACCCATTTTGCAAGCTGCGATGAAGCTTTTGCAACTAGGCTCTACCTGTTGGCAAACGGTGGCCCTGGTTACCTCAGACCGCCCAAGAAACACCCATCACCATACACCCCATCAGCGGCTCCTCTCAGTCCGCACCTGAGATGAAGCCAAAATTCAAGCCAGAAATGCCTGACACCGAACAAAACGATGAACAACTTGTCCCAGCCCCTGGCCCGCGGCCTCAGCCTCAGTTCCGTATCAACTGCTTGGCTTGAAACCCTACGAAGGGAACGGAAATGCCAGCAAATGCCTCATGCGTTTTGCCAAAATTGCTCGCGAAAGGCACCAGAAAGAAGACGTATGGCACGCTGGCACTGTGTATTACCGGGTGCGGCCTCCTATTTTTGACGAAATTTAAAATTTTATTTCTCCAGCCCACAATAAGCTAGAAAGTTGAAATTTGGTATGGAAGTAGGTCCAACCCTCATTGATTTGCAAAAAAATTTGCGGCTTAATTCATTAAGTAGAATCAGAGAAACAGACGTTTTTGTAAGGTCACTCAAAAATCGATGCACCTCCAGAGTGAAATTTTTTCACCTGATTATGAGGCTTGATTTCTTAGTCCCATGAAATCCGATTGAGCCTAAAATTTAACACAATTTAGTTCTAAGTGCCCTTAACTGACATATAAATTTTTATCTTTCTAGGTGCTCTCTCTGTTGAGTAACAGCCTTCGAAGTATAAATAATCTATTTCTTTTTTCCATGATTTTATAGTGTTCTCCAGCTGGACCGGCTCTTAGGCCTTAACCCTAGGAAAGGGGGAAAGTGTGGTGTATTCCAAAGCTATTTCTCGACAAAGGTAGCACTTAGGAGAGACAAAAATTTATATGTAAGTTAAGGGCATTTAGGAACTAAATTGTGTTAAATTTTGGGCTCAATCGGATTTGGTGGGGCTAAGAAATCAAGCCTCAACTTCAGCTGAAAAAAAATTTCACTGTCGAGGTGCATCGATTTTTGAGTGACCTTACAAAAACTACTGTTTCTCTGATTCTACTTAATGAATTAAGCCGCAAATTTTTTTGCAAATCAATAAGGGTTGGACCTACTTCCATACCAAATTTCAACTTTCTAGCTCATTGTGGGCTGGAGAAATAAAATTTTAAATTTCGTCAAAAATAGGAGGCCGCACCCGGTACCTCAAAGGTGCTGCACTAGATGTCTATCGACAATTGCCTGATGGGGTTCCCAGAAAAGGCAGTTTTATTGCAATAAGCAATTCCCTGAAAGCTATTTTTGATAGTTCCCCAAAAGTCAATGATCTGGCGGTCTGTGAAGGGGTGATTCAAAAACCAAACAAAAAAAGTCATGCTTACCTATAGAGTTTGCATGAAGTGGTGGACAACATATTTCTTAGTGGTCTTGTTCATGACTGACGTGTAAAAGGACACCACTTCACCACTTCATTCTGGGCGGCATAGGCAGTAAATCCTGCTTCGGGCTGTTCAACAATGGCATGCCCACCACTCTTAATCATGTAAGAAAGTCAGTAAATAGAAATGCCCAGTGGAAAAGTCAATTTTCAAAAATCTTATTTGAAGCATCGGAGCATCTAAATGGACCAATTCTACACTCTCTGTCACTTACCGCAAATATGAAAATATGTGTCATGACTCGCAAAATTGTTGTGCATTTTTTGTTAAATTTTCAAAGTGTCTAAGGGAAAACATTTTAATTATAAGTAAAAACACAATTCTACCCTGCAAGATTTGTAATTAGCTTTCGGGAAAAAAAACTTTGTCTAAATCCGTTTATAATTCACACGGGGAAGGCCATTCCATTTTAAGCAAGCATATTGAGCATATTTGGCTATCAAGATAATAGTATTTTAAAAGTTTTTAAAAAAATGATATGTAATAGCTGTTACTAAATTTTAAATAATATCGCAAAGCAAAAAGTAAATAAATGTTTAAAAATTTGCTAATCTAATTTAGTATTTTCTATCTGTTGAATGAGGTTGAATAGACGTGTGCAGGTGCAGCATGATTTTACTGTTTGGGATGTGGAAGATGTACATTGTAAGGATGTGTTGAAATTTGTATTCTGGCGATCTATGATAATTTTTTCCAGAGACTTTATGCGGAAATTTAACTGACACTTAAGACCATCTCTGAACATGCCGTTAACACCATTAGACAGGGCATCCGCAAACCCATCCTCAATGCTTTTTAATCGATCACGTTCCATCAGCAAGCGTTTTTGATCCGTTTTTATTGAATTTATTTGCACATTTATTTCAGCGTTTAGCCAGGACGATAATGAACTACTGCTATGAATTGTGGGTTTAGTGTTTATGTAAGGCTGTGTTACATTGTCCTTTGAATGAGAATCATTAGGCACTGAATCCTTGCTTTTATGATGCAGTAATATATTAGATTTAAAACATCTTACATCGGATTGAGGGCATAGCAAATTATGAGACATGTCATCAAAACTAGCATCCTCAGTTGTTTCTGGACAAATGGAGCTGGAATTTCTCTTTGGATTTCTTGTAGCTGCCTTTTTCAATGAAACGAGCATAGCTGTATGACAAATTTGCTCTCAGGTAACCTTCGGCCTGTTGTATAATTTAATATGTTTTCTGAAGGTGATTATTTCATACTAATTTATTTTATACTAATATATTTCAACCCGTCCAAAATATCACAAGGATTCTGCTCAGGTCAATCAATCTCTCACCAGCAAATACACGCATGCATAACCTTCGAGAATAAAGTACCTGATAATGGGTTAATGATCAATAAACCTCCATGGATTAACTAAGTCCAAACCAGGTCAACATAACAATATGGGGAAGTGGCCGCCATAAATACATCGAGAAGTAAAATATTGATGTAAAAACATTCTATTCAAGATCTCGTCCTTCATCTTAGATAAAATGGTCACCAGTTTGAGTCACTGACCTAAACGAAGCTTCAATACAGAATTATTACTCTAAATTTTGCCTTTTTTCAAATGCTCATAAACCGGCTCAGGAAAACTCATCTGTTATGATTTTTGGTTTATAAGTACATCTATCCTTCTTTAATAAGTGTAACAATTTGCAATTTCTAGATCCCTAACTCAGCCAAGTTATAGCCTCCGAAGTAAGACGGCTCAGAAAAAATGCGTCTCAAGTTAATAGTGATGTATGACGGATATTGAAAATATGATTGGAAACCATAAATTATGTGTGCAAGTTCCAGAGCTGAAAGTAGGCTCAAACTGCACCAAATACAGAGATTTAAACAAAATGTTTGCTTAAATTGGTTACGGATTGGATGCATGCAGATCTGAGTCTTTGTCAGGTTCTGATATTTTGGTTGTGATGCACTTGTCAATGAACTCCCAGATTTCTTGCTCACTGTCTGCCCCCAGCATTGGTGCATCCTTGACTCAGAGGAGGGCATGGAGGTGAACACTGCCCCTTGCCTAAATGAGTGTTATCACAAAGAAAAGTCTAGGTGAAACTACTGAATTCTAACCTGAAACTCATACCGGAACCAGTAATCCACAATCTCCCCTGCATCAAGAAGCTATAAGACAGAGGAGAATTGAGCAATAGTTACAATTTCTTAGGGGATGAGGGGCGCACGCTTCTTTTTGTACCAAACTCTTGTGTTCCTCAAGTCTTGCACTGCTTCCACGCCAGCAAGTTTGCCAGACATTTCTCATTTAAGAGAACTTATGGCACAATAAAGGGCCGCTTCTATTGGCCAAATATGGTCAAAAATATAAGAGAGTTCTGCAGAGCGTGCATGGTTTGCCAGCAATTTAATGCCATGAGTCCAGGAGCCCAAGAGCCGCTCATGCCTATGAAAGCATCAAGACCGTTTGAAATAGTGGCCAGCGATATGATGGTACCCATGACAAAGTCAAACGGCTACTCTTATATTATCGTCTGTTGTGATTATTTCACCTCCTACAGCATAGCCATCCCACTTGTCCACATAACTGCCAAAGCTAATGCCAGAGCCTTCCTGTTAAACATAGTTCTTCGTTTCGGTAGAGTAAAAAAAATGGCTTAGTGACCAGGGCACTAATTTCTGTGCACATTTAGTCAAGATTTTGTCCAAGCAAAGGGGCACTGCCAAAATAGAAACTACCCATTACCACCCCCAACGAGACGGAAAGAGTGAACGATATAATTGCACATTAATACCGGGGGGGCACTAAGTCTTCGTCTTTTTTCAAATGCTTATTACTCTTCTATAAATGATCATAGCAACAAAAGAGGGTGATATGGCCACACTGTGACCAATTTATAGCTTTCATGGATAGGAAGCAGATGAGATTTAACCATTTAACATAAAAAAGGCGAAGACTTAGTTCTCCCCCGGTATCTATTTTGGCAAAATTCTGCCATGAGAGACCTTCTACATGGTCTCAACATTTGCCTTATGCAGTCTTTGCGCATAATTCAGCTTACAGTGAGCGCACGGGAGACACACTTTTCCATGCGCTGTTTAGCTTTGATTGCAATTTCCTACAACCAACCATGGAAGGGTGTAGTGCAGGTTGTGGGCAGAACAGAACACAAAGACTGCTCTCACGTAGTGCAGTTTGTGGGCAGACCATCATACAAAGACTGCTCTCACGTAGTGCAGGATGTGGGCAGAATAGCACACAAAGACTGCTTTCACGTAGTGCCAGTTGTGTGCAGAACAGTATACAAAGACTGCTCTCACGTAGAGCACATTATGTTCTTTTACTCTCCTCCGAAGGTGGAGTCGACTCTGGATACGGCTGAGGGTTGTTCTTGTACTCCTAATTTGGAGGTTCTGGCGACTCTGCCTCCGGCCAAAAAGCGGATGTGGCTTGAATATGCCTCCGCATCAGTGGAGACGACTTTTAATAAGGTAATGGGAAATGGAAAGATAAGGATATGGAAAGCTAGAAGAAAGGAAAAAAGAGAATAGGGGAAAGAAAAGATGATGAGGTCAAAGTTACATTAAAAGAGATAAAGAACAAAAAGAGAAAGTGTAAATAGAACAGAAAAGATCAGAAGAAAGAGCAAACGTATTCAATGTGATAGTTAAACCTACCCTATCCATATTTCGCAATAGAAACCGCAGAAGACCAAGATAGATTGCAAATAAAGCATAATCAAAATGACCACAAGAATCTGAATTTTAACGTGGTTATGGTCTACCCCTTGGCAGAACCACTCAAATTTGAGTTATCAGTTTTTTTGTGCCAAAAATGAAAAACCGAAATTTTCGATTTTTCAAAATTACGTCTTTCAGAACTATTTATGGCAAAATTCAAGTATGCCACCTTTTTTGTTTCCAAATTGCCTTTCGATTGATATCTAATGATCCACACTTATCTAAAATTTCTTTGTCAAAATTTTCAAAAAACTGAAATTGCAGGTTTCAAAGCCCAAAAACGTACATGTTACAAAAGTGACCATATCCGGTCAACAAAACCTTTTTTTGGAAAATGGCTGGGGCACAGAGATGAGAACTAAATTGCCTTCGATTGTGGCACAAAGTTGTTCAAATCAGAGAAACTTCATTTTTCAAATCTGGAATTCCTCTCATAGAGGTCTTCTCGAGGCTATCAGATTCTGTGTCTTAAGCTTCATGGCTATGGCTGATTTTACAAATTTTTTAAGGGCTCAAAATCAGTGGCATGTTTTTGGATATAACTGTGAATTAAAAACTTACAAACTGTATGAAGATTAACTGTTTTAAATGTAGCAAGTGACAGTGCGTGGAATACGACAGATTTGGTAAATTTGAGAAGTTCTATTTGCAAATTTAGAGGGTTCAGTCTCTTTTCAGCACATGATTTGCTCAAAATATCATGCTGTTGTTGCACATCTATAAATACATTTTCTTTGTTATCTGGTTTTCGCATAGCTAAATGTTTTAATTTCTTTTCTTAATAGTTTTCTGACGAGTCTGAGTTATATTGATAATTTTGAGAGTAATAGTAGTAAAGTGTCCACAGCCATGATGCACATATTTCCCAAACCCTTGCATGTACATTAAACCTTCATTCATCTTTAGTCTTCTTTTAACTTTATTTACAATTTGAAGGAATTCCAATAGGAAATCAAATCAAAATCGAGGCCTCGGCGATTTTTGATGAAATTGGCTGAAATATTGCATGAATGGTGGGTGGTGGCTCGGGCACGGGTTTCTGCTCTTGGCGCAATATTGATTTGTTCTGGATTTATGAGCAAAAAACCTCGAATAAAAGCCCTGAAATTCGAAAATATTTCGTATTTGCAGCGTTTTAAAGTTATTTATTAGCACAGAAAATTATGTATTTGTGTCAGAAACCATGCTAAGTTATATAAGATTGCTATTTTGTCTAATTTCCCTCCTTTCTAAGCCCAAACAATATCCGCTGTTGCTCTTTTGTGATAGGTGATAGGCAGGCGTATGAGTATAGCTTTCTTTATTAACAATGCCGAAAGATGCGAACCATGAAACTTTAGTACCTATTGGCGGCAGCTGATAATGACTTGACAAAGCTACTGCCTAGATTATTCTAAATCAACTATTTTGTTCAAACGGGAACCTTCAGAGTTTGAGTAATCGTTTCTACTCTATCTCACATGTGTTTTACATATGTAGCAAAATACATGGCAGTGAAAATATTTATTCCATTGTCTGCTTACCTTCGTCTAATCTCTAAAATTTTTGGATAGATTTGAATAATTCAGGAATTTCAAACAATATCCAAAGGAATGCAATCACAAGAAACCTTGATTGTCTACATATGTATATGAGGACCATTCGTATGACTTAAATCAGCCACCATTGGTATTTAGCAATAAATTTATTTTATATATATTAGAATACATAAATTAATGTACAAACGAAAAATTGTAATTTTTCATAGCATTATTTAACAATACACAGTAGAAAAGTAAAATAATTATTTATAAATTTGGTCAATTTGGTCACCATGTTTTAGTGATACTTCCATACAATGGGATGCTGCTTTGTGATATGACAACTGTATTTCCAGTATTTTTATTATAAGCCCTAAGTGAAGTTCATGATCTGATTTTATTCCATCAATGTAACTTTGAACTTTTTCCATTGCTTGTGTGTGAGAACGAGATTTGTATTCAGCAATAACCTTTCTCGGATCACTGTCTGCTTTGCATTTAAGGCTATTGTATAGAGCTGCATCCATTCTTATTCTTGCTTCAATCATGTCTTTCTTTGCAAAGTTATAACCACTGTACTTGGTTAGCAGCCATTCACGGAATTTCACAACTACTAAGCTATCAAGGGATTGTATAAGACTGTACTGAAGTGTTGTTTCAAACATTTGAGTTTTTGCAAGCAGGAGGAGCTTATGTGACACAGGATGAAAGGTGATGCTGCATGCTAATTGTGTCGCCGATTGCTTAATGCTGTTGCTTGGCCAAAGACAGTCAAAAAAACTACAAGGTTTATTGTTATTTTCATTAGGAGGATACCAATACGAGTAACTGTGCGCACGTAAAGAATGCAGTAATTTAACTGTTCCAGTAGCTGTGTTTTCAAATACTTGCTGTCCTGCTTCAAAAGCTGGGCTGTATGTGCTTGGTGACCTGTTCTGCAATCGTTCCAATAACCTCTCCTTTGCTGCATCAAACATGATCACAAATTGATTTCTAATAACAAACCAGTCAACATATTTTTACATTTGTTAGTATTTGTTATTTCTTGCTTTGCTTTTAAAAGTATACTATGCTTGTGGAAATAGAATGTGAATCTGCTGCTCGTTCGCTTCTACTGGTTTTTATAGATTTCCACCAGGCCGCTGTAATAAAACAGGATATCGTTAACTTTGTCTTGACACATTTTGAAAAGTTTAACAAAAAATCCAAGTATTTCATAATTTAGCACATCAATCACCTCAACCGTCAGCTCAGTTTGATTATGCTTTATTTGCAATCTATCTTGGTCTACTGCGGTTTCTATTGCGAAATATAGATAGGGTAGGTTTAAATATCACATTGAATACGTTTGCCCTTTCTTCTGATCTTTTCTGTTCTATTTACACTTTCTCTTTTTGTTCTTTATCCCTTTTAATGTAACTTTAACCTCATCATCTTTTCTTTCCCCTATTCTTTTTTTCCTTTCTTCTAGCTTTCCATATCCTTATCTTTCCATTTTCCCATTACCTTATTAAAAGTCGTCTCCACTGATGCGGAGGCAAATTCAAGCTGCATCCGCTTTTTGGTCGGAGGCAGAGTCGCCACTGCCTCCAAATTAGGAGTACATGAACAACCCTCAGCCGTATCCAGAGTTGACTCCACCTCCGGAGGAGAGGAAAAGAACACAATGTGCTCAACGTGAGAGCAGTCTTTTTCTGCTATTCTGCCCACATCCTGCACTACGTAAGAGCAGTATTGGTATGATGGTCTGCCTATAAACTGCACTACGTGAGAGCAGTCTTTTTGTGCTGTTCTACCCACAATGTGCACTACGTGAGAGCAGTCGTTTTGTTATGCTCTGCCCACAACATGTTCTACGGAGAGGATTCCTTCTGTTCTGTTCTGCCCACAACCTGCACTACATGAGAGCAGTCTTTGAGTGATGTTCTGCCCACAAACTGCACTACACGAGAGCAGCCTTTTCGTTCTGTTTTGCCCACCACCATCACTACGTGGGAGTAACATTCTTGTGATGTTCTGCCCACAATGCGCACTACACGAGAGCAGTCTTTGTTTTCTGTTTTGCCCACAATGCGCACTACTTGAGAGCAGTGTCTGTGTTCGGTTTGGCACACAACCAGCACTACGTGAGTGCAGCCTTTATGTGATGTTCTGCCCACAATGCGCACTACGTGAGAGCAGTCTTTGTGTTCTGTTTTGTACAAAACCTGAACTACGTGGGAGCAGAGTTTGTGTTCTGTTCTGCCCACAATGCGCACTTTGTGAGAGCAGTTTTTTTGTTTTGTTTTGCTTGCAACCTGCACTAGATGAGAGCAGTCTTTGCGTTCTGTTCTGCTCACAAACTGCACTACATTACAGCAGTCTTTCTGTTCTGTTCTGCCCACAATCTGCACTACGTGAGAGCAGTATTTGTGTTCTGCTCTGCCCAAAATGC
>JASANA010002168.1:0-11434 GCA_030248095.1 Ptycholaimellus sp. GST1_10
AGGCCTTCGTTCAGTTACGTATCAATCGATGGGTGGATTACAAAATTGAGCATTTGAAACATTACTTTTTTCGGGTAGAAGGGTTGGAAAATGGGGTATGTTGAGAAATGGCTGATTCTCAACGGTTTTTGTCAAACTTTTTTTTTGCTGAAAGGTAGTAACATTTTGGAAAGATCTGGATGGGTAAACCCTGAATTTGAGCATTTAAAACATTACTTTTTTGGGTAGAAAGGTTGGAAGATGGGATATGTTGAGAAATGGCGAATTCTCCACGGATTGTGACAAACTTTTTTTTGGCTTAAAGGTATTAAGTTGTGGAGGAGGGGGGGGGAGCTCCGCGGTCACCTATTGCGCTCTGCGCCATATACTTGTTTTATGTTTATTGGTTGGTGAAAACTTGTAAAAGTGAATTTCGAAAGTTATAAAAAACCGATTTCTAATGAGCAACAAGCAAAAAACTGTACGAAAAAGTAGGCACAAAATAATAAAGCATATAGCGCGAAAACATTTAAAATTCATTGTGCAGGGCAACCGGGCAGAAGGCCAGAGGCACCCAGAAGCGTAGGCTAGACGCCAGAACCACCACCCCTTCTTTAATTTTTTTTTTTCTTTTCATACGGGAAGACGGAAAAGCCCAGGAGACAAGAGGTGAAGAGGAAACGAGGAGGAAATGCGATGGTTTTGATGCTCATCGTGATGGGCTTGCTCACTCCAGCCTCCGCACGTCCCACCGACCCAACCTCATCCACCCCTTGGCGAGCCCAGAACTTGCCATCAACGAACATGAAATTCCAACTGTGCTATCGTCCCAACGGAGGTGGCCGACCATTCCTTCTCCCGGAACGAGCCAGGGATTGCTCCGTGTACGAGCAGCCAGCCAAGAGATCGCATCACGAGGTGGATTTATGGCTTCCAGCTGCAGAAGGACCTAGCGTCCCGGCAGCTCAATGCATTCTTGAGATCCTGACTGCCACCACGCAGAGAGACAGGCATCCACCCTCCCTCGAGAAAGGAACGAGTTACCCAGTCAAGAGGACGAGTGTACCAGTGGACGAATGCAAACAGGCATGGAAGGAACGAAAGTTCAGAGGATCAGAGCTAGTACGATTAGACAGATCCCTCTGGTCCACCAACCATTCCCAAATCCGGGAGTGGCATCGTTGTTCTGAGACCCACGTCGACCAGGCTGTCAACCTGTACCTTCTCGAAGGAACGGTGTATGCTGGACACCAAGCCCTCACGTCGGACCTTGGATCTCTTCGAGGATGCCACGTCGAGGAAGAAAGTTGTGTCCAGCCCCAATACACCATCGTTTGGAACGACACGTCCATCCTCAGACACTGCCCCTTCAGCTACTTTGGAAGACTCGAGGGCGAAGTGATGGGTTCTCAAGTGAGACTTCCTAAGCTCTCCGCGACCTTCTCTACATATCCCCCTGAGAAGGACTTTCCGTACACCAAGCAGAACGGGAAGTGTCTCCCAGCCAGGACACTGCTTTCATACGAGGGAGGGGCGTTGTACCTGAACTCCACCAGAGGAAGTACTACCGACGATGGGCATTCACCGACCCCCTTGTCGAGACGAGGCAAGAGGGAGGAGACTTCCCCCACAGCTGAGGAAAGGGAGAAATGGAAGAAGTGGGAGGAATGGGATCGACTAACGGACGAGCTCTTCAAGGACGCCAAGGAAGTGAAAGGACTGTCTCAACTCAATGACGAGGGACAAGTTCTAGACGATGATCCCGTCATTGGTCGGAGATCGCCTACAATGAATGGAACTGCCCTTCCACCCGAGACACCCCCCTCATGTCCGCCCACCACGGTGAGAGCTCACCAAGATCTCGACAAGGATACGAGGAAAGGAGCCGTCTACGACACGTTGCTTTGTATAGAGAGCTGGATCCAACAACACAATCCCGTGGAAGCAAAGCTGCACTACATTGTGGACGAGCTGGTGGACTTGATAGAAAGAGTGGAGTCAAACAACGAGCATCGAATGTGCATGCTAGAGGAACGACAGTATCAGGTGCTGAAGCAGATGATCCAACTAAGTCCAACCAATGGGGTCAGAGCCATTACCGGTCATCAGGACATCTCAGCTGAGATGTGGGGAGTGGCCATCTTCATAGCTCAGTGTCAAGAAGCAGAAGTAGAGGAGATCTACCTGAGCCACCAAGTGCCGGGACAACTGACGTGCTACATCTTTCTACCCTTACGACTTAAGACAGGAGAACTTCTCTTCCTACCTGACAATGGAGGGATAGATCTTACTCGTCAGAGTCCTGTCGCCGACTGTCATAACGTCCAACCCCTTCAGCCAGTAGACTCCGCTTCAAATGGACAGGCTAGGGCCGTCTTCAAGAACTTCACTCACAGCTCCCTCGCTACGCTTATTCAATCACCAAGCGAACATCATTTCCGACCTGAAATCACGTACGACACTCCAGTCCTTTTCCACTCCAGACTGATGCCTCCGTTCGCCAAACTGGTCGCCTACTCATCCAGCTTGCCAGCACTGGAGAGGAAACTCAGTGCATTGGCCAATCAAACTGGTACGGCCTCTTTCGGAGACAACGATGAGAGTCTAGGAGTTGCTACGAATGATCATGACGGGAGTGGCATGGTGGGAACCCTGGTTGGAGGGATCAGAGACGTCGCAAGGACCGCTTGGTCAAGTGTCAGCGGTCTCAGCTCATACCTGGTTGATCCCATCGTTGGGGTCATCGCAGTCACCTCGGTGGTCATTGCGGTGGGAGCCTTCCTCGTCGGGATTTCCCGTTGTACTTCGTGGGGCACTAGTGCACGACGACGGGTCAGAGAGTGGAGACGGAGACTTCGATCCCGGACTCAAGATCGGAGGTCAAGAGTGCACTTTGAGCGGGAACCTTCCTCATCGTCACTTCATCTTCCGTTACGAGCTTCTACCGCCAGTCGGACACCACGTGCTTGGTCGGGGTCTTGATCAACGGGGTGGTTCCGGTCTACTACCTCGGCCCAGCATACATCACCACACTGGCTCTGACGATTCTCCTCCCACCCTCCTTCAGTATTGCAATGCTTGTAGCTTAGATCCGAGGCCCCATTCCTCTGCCTGCACTAGTTGTTGATGTGATCGATCCCACTCTTCCCGCCGCCCGCGGGTGCGCTGTGCCGTTTCCCAAACCGGTTTCGTCCGACCCTGAGTTGGTGAGGCGGGTGGAAGGGAGGCCGGGATCAGTTGCTCTAAAATGTGGCTCGCTCTGCCCCAACCAGTTCCGCTGTCTTCCTAACCCCCTTCGGTGACAACGATGAAAGAGAATCTCGCTACGTTCCTGCTGCATATCACCACAAAATGTATAAATACTAATTTTATACTGTTGGTTATATATTTAATTTATATTTTATTCAATTTATAAAAAATAATAAATAAAAAAACTTGTTGAAAAAATATAACAAAAAATATTTGAAATTGAAAAATACAATGTAAACTTATTGGCAACTTATTTTTTTGATAAATTTTCTTGACTTATACTTAGGCCAATCGATTTTTGGGAAAAAATAGTTTTATTTTTGGCCTGGCGATGGTACCAGTTGTTTTCCCAACTTTAAATACACAAAAATAAAAATGAATGCCTGACAAGGATTCGAACCTTCCTATTTCATCCATCTGCCCAAACGCTTACACCACAATACCACTGGTGCATATGACCACTTAGTTTAACTGAAGAGCTAAATATATGAGGCCCAGGGAGCCGGGGAGGGCGGGGGGGGGGGGAGAAATGAATACCTACTATCGTCCATTGAATAGATGCGGAGAAGGAGAAGAAGAAGGAGAAGGAGTTCGGACATATGGTTTTTTGCATTTTTCACCATAAAATCAAACGTTTTGTGCAAAACTCAAAAGATAAACTATAGTCAATTCGATGGTGCTCTTTCCATTGCAAAAAGAATTATAGCGATTGGAGCTTTCTGTGATGACCAGCAGCCTTATCAAAATTGAGATCTAGCAATAACCCCCAAAACGTACGCCTGGGTCGAAAAGAGGGGCTGGGCGCTGACACTTCGCTAACGCTCGCTCGCGCCAGCCCAATATAGATACTGTACCATCGGCAGGCCAAATATGGGCCTCTTTTCTCCAAAATTTGGTATTGCTTTTTGAGTAAAAAGTCAAGGAAATACAATTTCTACTAGTGGAATCTGCTGCTTGGACAGTTGCATTTTGTTTTTGGCGCGCACTTCAGCTCTTGCTCTTTCCATGCGCGCCCAAAAACAAAATGCAGATGACGCAGCAGATTCCATTAGTAGAAATTGTATTTCCTTGACTTTTTACTCAAGGCAATACCAAATTTTGGAGAAAAGAGGCCCACATTTGGCCTGCCGATGGTACCAGATATTTCTCCCACTTTTAATATAGTATAAAATGTAAAAATACAAATTTGATATTGTTGGCTATATATTTAGTTAAGATTTTATTAGATAAATAAAAAAAGTGAATAAAAAAACTTATTTGAAAAATATAACGAAAAGGAAAAATTCGAAAATGAAAAATATAATGCAAATTCATTGGAAAATTAACATATTTTTGAGAATTTTTCTTGTCTTAAACTCAGGGCAATCGATTTTTGGGAACAAGGAGTATTATTTTTGGTCTGCCGATGGAACCACATATTTCTTCCACTTTTAATATAAAAAAATAAAAGAATAAAATAAAAGGATCAAAGAAGGTTTAAACCTGGTCATCTCTGAACCGAGCCAAATTGACAAGCCACTTGACCACACAGCCGCACAACTTCCTTTGTAGACTTATACCATATTAATTGCACAGAATTACCATTGAACCTTGTCAATTTATGCCTTAAGTACAGGCCGATTGAATACCTACTATCGTCCATTGAATAGATGCGGAGAAGAAGAAGGAGAAGAAGAAGAAGAAGAAGGAGAAGGAGTTCGGACAAATGGTTTTGAGTGATTTTATAATGATTGCTGCAAGTTTTGGGCGATTTCTCGCGAGTTTTGGACAATTCGATGATGCTCTTTCTAATGCAAAAAGAATCAGAACGATTGGATTCGTCTTTGAGGAGCAGGAGCCTTATCAATTTTAAGATCTAGCAATAACCCCGAAAACGTACATCTGGGTCGAAAAGAGGGGCTGGGCGCTGACGGTCGCAATGCTCCCTCGCGCCAGCCCAATCTGGAAATGCTGGCCCTGGGCGAATTCTCATCGGATCTTGGCAAACTTTTTTTTTCCTGAAAGGTAAAAATATTTTAGGAATATCTGGAGGGGTAGACCCACATTTTGACCACTTGAAACATTACTTTTTTTGGTAGAACGTCTTGAAAACTGCAATATAGCGTTTTTGCGCTGTAGCACCTCTATTCTTGAGAATTGCACAGATGACATTGGTTTTTTGATTCACAAATCATATATAACGATTCTAAATTTGTGCTTACTTTTGCAAATGGTTGAGAAACCATAGACTT
This sequence comes from Ptycholaimellus sp. GST1_10, assembly GCA_030248095.1. Lineage (NCBI taxonomy): Eukaryota > Metazoa > Nematoda > Chromadorea > Chromadorida > Chromadoridae > Ptycholaimellus > Ptycholaimellus sp. GST1_10. The sequence continues at coordinate 5,460 of JASANA010002168.1, forward strand.
TTCCTCTTGAGTGACAAACTTTCATGCTCACCAATAGCATCAATAAACAGTAGTAGCTGAACGGTTGAAAATTGCACAGAAGACATTGGTTTTTGGGGCGGCCGAAGGCCGCCAGCTGCGGAGGGCAGGGCAGTCAGAGCTCCGGAGGCCGTAGGGCATGGGTGCGGAGGCCCCGGAGCGTAGCCTAGCATGCGAAGCATGCTAGGCGAAGCGTAGGGGCCGTAGCACCCATGCCCGGAGGCCGGAGGAGCTCTGGCGCCCTGCCCGAAGCGGCGGGCGGCCAAGGCCCGCTTAAGCAGTTACCCCATTTTTGCGTCCGTCTGTCCGCATATATCTTATTATATGCGGGTGATGCCATTTTGGGAGGGGTCTCGGCGCTCCCTGAATTCTTTACTTATACTGGCATATGATAGCTCTATGAATCTGTCGTGACGTGTTATTCAAAATTAATTGGGGGGATCCATGCACGGAACACATTGAAAATATGAAACCATCGAAAACATTGTCATTTTTGCGATTTTTGGGCAATTTTTAACTTTGGAACTTCATAGCTCCTCCAATTTTTAACATTTTCTGTCGGACTTTTTTTAAATTAAAGCTACAACAGTTCTGCTTAAAATCCATCAATTAGTTTTAAAAAAATTTAGTAAAATATTTGAAAAAAAATGAATTGACTGATGGCAATTTTTCGATTTTGGCCCCACCCAGGAGCCCAATGTTTTTGGAATGATTAAAGTAATTCTTCAAGACAATATAATCGCAAGCAAAGCGTGATTTAGGCAATGTTATTTGCCTCAAATTGACTCTTGATAGAAGCAGAATTGATCGAAGTTTTTGAATATTTCACATTCCACTGGGACCTTAAAATTTGAATTGACTTTCTTATGTCTGTATTATTTTTTGACTGGTTTCTATCATGTTTTCATGCTTGTTATTCCTATGAAAAGGATTAACGACTGATTCAATATATTTTTTCACTGCATGAAGTTCAATCATGGATTTAAATTTAATCTCACAAAAGAAATGCAATTGATCAAAGGGTGGCCACGCGAAGCGCGGCCACTGACCAATATGACTAGTATATATATATATATTTGTCTGTAACAGGCCCATACTCCGCGGTTTTTCAACGAAATTGGCTAATTTTTTGCATGAAGGTCCGCCTGGGTGGTATCTCCAGGCCATTTTTGGCGCTTGGCGTAATTTTTTGAATTTCGCACAAAACTCAATTTTTTGATGTTTCAAAGCAGTAAAAATCGTAAATCACTGGTTTTTTTTATGAAATTAGCTGAAATTTTGCATGAAAGTCCGCCTTGGTGATGCCTTGGCCCCAGTATAAGGGCTTGGAGAATTTGTTAGACTTTCACCCAAAACTCAATTTTTTGATGTTTCAAAATACGAAAAATCGTAAACCACTGGTTTGTGATGAAATTAGCTGAAATTTTGCATGAAAGGCCGCCTTGGTGAAGGCTTGGCACCATTATTGGGGTTTGGTGAAATTTTTACAATTTTTTTGCAAAACTTAGAATTTTGATGTTTCAAAATAGAAAAATTCATATTTTCCTGGTTTTTCAACGAAATTGGCTGATATTTTGCACAAATGTCCGCCTAGGTATTGGCTTTATACGGTTTCTTGGGCTTTGAGAAATATTCGAAGTTTCCAATAAAACTTGGAAATTTGATGTTTCAAAATTTAAAAAATCATAAAATACTTGGTTAACAAGCAAATAGCTGAGATATGCTCACGAGCTTGACAATATTGCTTAGACCAGAGGCCGCGCATCTTGGCGACCGCCGAGAATACCTTGTTGATTCACAAGTCATATACCGGGGGGGTCCCTAAGTCTTCGGACACCCTAGGATTACTTTTTGAAAATTTATTTCTCCAAGCACTTAAGTGCTAGAGAGCTGATAATTTCACACAATGTTCCCCCAACCTTGCTTAGTATGTGCATTATTTGGCTTCTCATTTAGTTGCAGAGAACTGGAATAAAAACAATTTTTGTGAGGTTGATCAAAAATAAAACTGTCCCTGCACAATTATTTTACCTGATTTTGAGGCTTTATTTCTCGGCCCCAGCCAAAACTTTAGAGCTTAAATTTTACCACAATTTAGGACTAAGGGTCGTAAACATTAACATAAAGTTTAAGAGGCGGAATTCGATAGGGTCAAGATGTGGGATTCCAGATTTGAAAAATGAATGTTTTCTTTTGATGTTGGTCGAGAAACCACAGACTTGCCCTTTTGCCCTCTTCTCTAAATGCATGAAAAATCATTATTTAAGAAGGGAAGTCTGTGGTTTCTCAACCAATCTCAAAAATAATCACAGATTTAGAATCATCATACATGAATTGTGAACAAAAAAACTAAAGTCTTGTTTGCGATTCTTAGCCATTAAGCTGCTACAGAGAAATATGTTTGAAGCCTTTAGAAGTCCTATGCTTAAGCATAGGAAATGGTCGATTCAGGATTGACCCATTTTAAACTAAAACAAAAGAATCCAATGTGGCAGTGGGGTGTATTGGACCCTAAAGAAGATATTTAGGCAGTAAAAATAGAAATCTAAGACAAAAAAATTTTTCCAAAATTTTTGCCTATGCTTTAACATAGGGCCAAATGTTGAGTGCAAATTTTCAATCGAAAAAAGTGCTGATGCTTTCAAACCAAAACCCAACGTGTTGTATATCAAAATGACCACAAGAATCTGAATTTTAACGTGGTTATGGTCCACCCCTTGGCCAAACCACTCAAATTTGAGCTATCAGTTTTTTTGTGCCAAAATTGAAAAATCGAAATTTGCGATTTTTCAAAATTACACTTTTATGGACAAGTAATGCAAAATCTCAAGTACACCACCTTTTTTGTCTCCTAATTACCGTTCGATTGATATATAATAGTCCACACTTATCTTAAATTTCTTAAACAAAATTTTCAAAAAACTGAAATTGCAGGTTTCAAAGCCCTTAAAAAGTGCATGTTACAAAAAAGCTCATATCAGGTCAACAAAACGGTTTTTCGGGAAACGCCTGGGGCACAGAGATTAGAACTAAATTGCCTTGGATTGTAGCACAAAATCATTTGAGTACGACAAACTTCATTTTTCAAATCTGGAATATCCCTCATATAGGCTATCTCGAGTCTATCAGATTCTATGTCTTAAGATCTTCAGGTGTTGTCTTTGTCAAGAAATCGCCTCTAATGTACATCATACATTTCCTCAACCCCTATGGTTAATAACTACTACAACAGGACAATCTTATTTTTAATGGCCTCACAAAATTAATTATTGATTCAGTTCTCTGCAACAAAATGAGAAGCCAGTTTATGCACATACTAAGCAAGGTTGGGGGAACATTGTGTGAAAATATCAGCTCTCTAGCTTTTAAGGGATTGGAGAAATAAATTTTCGAAAAGTGATCTTAGGGTGTCCGAAGACTTAGGGACCCCCCCCCCGGTATAACGATTCTAAATACGTGCTTACTTTTGCAAATGGTTGAGAAACCAGAGACTTTTCCTCTTGAGTGACAAACTTTCATGCTCACCAATAGCATCAATAAACAGAAGCAGCTGACGGTTGAAAATTGCACAGAAGACTTTGGTTTTTTGATTCACAAGTCATATACCGATTCTAAATATATGCTTACTTTTGAAAATGATTAAGAAACCACACTTTTCCTTTTGAGAGACAATGTGCACCTTCACAATGAAAATTTTCCTTTATTTTCAGGTGTTGCTACATGTGAAGTTAGAAGCGCTCCGCGGTCACCTATTGCGCTTTGCGCCATATACTTGTTTGTCATTATATATATACTTTTCATCGTATATCAAAAGTTGAAGAAATATTCTGGTACCATCGGCAAGCCAAAAATAAGTCTCTTTTCTCCATAAATCGAAAATGTCCCGAGTGAAAAGTCTAAGAAATACAATTGCTACAACTGTAATATGCTGCGTCATCTACATTTTGTTTTGGGCACGCATAAAAAGAGACTCTGAACTGCGCGCCCAAAACAAAATGCAACTGTCCAAGCAGCAGATTCCAGTTCATGCTTTACAAAAGTTTAATTAGTTTAGAGAATGCTCGTACTGGAAAATCACCATATTCAGGGTACTTGAATAGCACAGACAATTTCTTTCTTTTATTTCAGCTTAATTTTAGTTCTCAACCAATAGCTTCCACAGAGAAGATCAAGCATAGAACACTAATCCCTTCAGTCATAATCACAATATTTGAAGCATTCCTTTTGTGTTTGTCCGTACTCCGTCTGGACTAAACAATGTGGTATTCCGCCGCTGTAAATATTGGCGCAGTAGTTGCCTGCAGCAGCAGACAAGTTAGGTTTAATCAAAAGTCCCTAAGTAACCTAGTTCCTCCAGATCAACTCCGTAGTAGTCCTCCATGTAGTCTTTGCGCTCCTGGAAAAGTTCGTCGGCCTCATAGTAATAGCTTAATCCCTCCAGCCACGGTAGGCAGTCTGAAAGGCAGACAAACGCAATAGCCTTACAAGGAAAACAAGTATATGGCGCAAAGCGCAATAGGTGACCGCGGAGTGCATCCTTTATATGAAATTTCGAATTTTGAATTTTGAACACAATATGAATGCATGGAATTTTGTCACTCAAGAGGGTAAGTCTGTGGTTTCTCCACCATTTTCAAAAGTAAGCACAGATTTGGAATTGCTATATACGACTTGTGAACAAAAAAACTCAAGTGTTCTGTTCAATTATCAGCCGTTCAGCTGCTACTAATTATTGATGCTATTGTCATGCGCAAAAGTTTGTCACTCAAGAGGGAAAGTCTGTGGTTTCTCAACCATTTTCAAAAGTAAGCACAGATTTGGAATTGCTATATACGACTAGTGAACAAAAAAACTCAAGTGTTCTGTTCAATTATCAGCCGTTCAGCTGCTACTAATTATTGATGCTTTTGTTATGCGCAAAAGTTTGTCACTCAAGAGGAAAAGTCTGTGGTTTCTCAACCATTTTCAAAAGTAAGCACAGATTTGGAATCGTTATATACGACTTGTGGACAAAAAAACTCAAGTGTTCTGTTCAATTATCAGCCGTTCAACTGCTACTAATTATTGATGCTATTGTCATGCACAAAAGTTTGTCACTCAAGAGGGAAAGTCTGTGGTTTCTCAACCATTTTCAAAAGTAAGCACAGATTTGGAATTGCTATATACGACTTGTGAACAAAAAAACTCAAGTGTTCTGTTCAATTATCAGCCGTTCAGCTGCTACTAATTATTGATGCTATTGTCATGCGCGAAAGTTTGTCACTCAAGAGGGAAAGTCTGTGGTTTCTCAACCATTTTCAAAAGTAAGCACAGATTTGGAATTGCTATATACGACTAGTGAACAAAAAAACTCAAGTGTTCTGTTCAATTATCAGCCGTTCAGCTGCTACTAATTATTGATGCTTTTGTTATGCGCAAAAGTTTGTCACTCAAGAGGAAAAGTCTGTGGTTTCTCAACCATTTTCAAAAGTAAGCACAGATTTGGAATCGTTATATACGACTTGTGAACAAAAAAACTCAAGTTGTCGGTGCAATTCTCAAGATTACAGTAGCTACATCGCAAAAACTGTATATTGCAATGTTAAAACCTTTTTACCCAAATAAGTAAGGTTTCAAATGCTCGGAAACCGGGTCTACCCCTCCAGATCTTCCTAAAATTGCATTACCTTTCAGGAAAAAAAAAGTTTGTCCCAATCCGTTGAGAATTCGCCCGTTCCCAGCATGTCCAGGAACATATACACACATATATATATATATATATATATGAGGACAAAAGTTGAGTAACCTCTATAGACCGCGGAGCGGCCCTTCGGGCCGCTCCGCGGTCAAAAATGGCTGGACCTTCTCTATCTACGCTGACGTTGCGTTTGGCCGCCATGGCCTCGGCAGCTACTTTCTTCGGGTCATCAAAACCCATACATAGTGTAGCAATACGTAACTGAACGAAGAACAACATA
>JASANA010002169.1:0-14793 GCA_030248095.1 Ptycholaimellus sp. GST1_10
AGGGAAACGTCGCAGTTTGGGATATGGTATGTTTTCGCTGCATTCTCACCTCCTACCCCACCACCCAGCATCATCCATTCCTATCGCCCTCCCCTCCTTCGCACCCTCTGCAATCACTCTTGCATTGACACACACTTTTCGCTTGAGTAAAAGGGGAGAAGAAACTAACTGTCGATGCGCAACGTAGCCGAGGAGGAGTCAGACCTCTCCATCCCTCAGCTTTGGAGCCTGTAAACCAGGGAGTTCACCTTCGTCGGCGGCCAGAGCATCTTCAAGGACAACTTCAGCTTCCTTCTCTGGACCCCCAGCCGCACAGGTCTCCCACCTCTTTCACCCTCTCTCCACACTCGCCTCTGCCGAGTTCAAGCTTCGTCTCCTCTTCATCGACCTCTTCTATTCGCTAAGCCTCCCAACAGCCCTCTCTACGGCTAGAGTCAGAATCAGAACAAGTGGGAGAAGATGAGCTTGGAGCAGCCCGGTGCCTCTGTCGCGGGCTTGCCCTACCTCTCCCGCTTCGCCCTCGTCTCCCAAACCTACCCCATCGAGTGCGGCCACGCCTGCGACGCCAAGCCTCGCCCTCCCCAACCAGATCAAGTGCTTCCGGTGCCAGGACATCTCCTTCCTCGCCGGCCTCTCCAACGCCTTCTCTCCCTCCGGCGCCGCCTCCAAGACCGCCCTCCGAGACCTGGAGGCCCGCCACAACCTCTCCAAGACCATCGCCCCCGAGGAGTGGACCGAGAGCACCCGCCCCTTCCTCTTCCTCTGTCCACCCTGTGAGCTAGGTATGGGACGCTCTCCTTGCCCTCTCCTCCTCCAGCTCAAGGACCAAGGCCTTCTCAAGCACACCTCCTACCACGAGTACTCCTACATCGGCCCTACCCGCTTCGAGGAACACGCGGGGTCTGCCCTTTCATCGATCCGGTCTGGAGCCTCACCGAGGAGCGCTTCTGGGCGGAGCTGATGGGAGAGCGAGAGCCCGTCCCGATCCCTCTTCCTCACCTCACCTTCCTCATCGCGTCGGCGGCATCCCTGAGTCCGAGTTCCTCCAGCAGCTGGCTGCGGGGCACCTGGACGATGCAGAGCTGGTGGACGACGAGGAGATTTCGGAGAGGGCGACGAGGAGGAGAATGGCGGCCAGGGAGGAGAACCCGGAGCAGGACAACGACCTGGAGCTGGAGGAGGACGCACCCGCCGTCCGCATCGCCCAGCTCCAACGAGAAGCCGACGCCGCCAAGGAAGCCCTTCAGGCTCAGGCTACTGTCTCCCAGCAGCGCCTCGCCGGGGTCCAGGCCCTCCTGGACTTCGTCGCAGCCGAGCGCCTCAGCGCCCAGAAGGCCCTGCAGAGGAGGCGACGAGGCTACAGCAAGAGCAGAAGGCTCTCCTTCTCCAAGAACAAGCTCTCCGTCAGCAAGCCCAGTCCACCCTCTCAGTCGATGCAGAACGAGGTGGAGCGACTGCGGCACGCCGTGGAGGGCGTGAAGAAGGGAGTTGCAGCAGCGTCTCAAGGCCATTCAGGACGAGGGAGCTCAGGTTCAGCGCCAGTTCCAAGAAGCCGAGTCCCGCCTCCGTCGGGATCTCCAACTCCTCCCAGAGTCCAACGATGCTCTCTCTACTACCCTCATCCAGAAGAGCACCGAGGCCAACCAAGCAACGACGAGGAACATGGCACTGCAGAAGGAGGTGGAGCGGATGAAGGAGCGCGTCAAGCAGAGGCGGAGCGCGGCCGCCATCATCCACTCTTCTCAGTCCCTGCGTCCGCGCTGGGCCTCCGCCTCTCTTCCTGCCGACACTCATCCCAGCTTTTAATGTCCTGCTCTTAATTTTCCCCATTAGCAGTGAGGGGGTTTAGACCATTTGTTAGGGAGGTTCACTACTTGTGGCAAGTTGCATTGCCATAATATGCTTGCTTGGCCTACCTGCAGCACTCAGGTACTCAATGCACTGCATCCCATTGGCTGCTGAGCCTTTTTATGGAGCATAGCACTTTTATTTTAGTAAAAATACACCATTGCATTTACATAACATAACCCTATACCCACTTTTCTTACGCATAACATAACTCTAAACCCACTTTTCTTATGCATAACATAACTCTATACCCACTTTTCTTATGCAGCACATAACATTAAAGCCTGTTTTCTCCTGCATAACATAACATATTTCCTATACATAACATAACAATCTCGGTTATGTTATGTGAAAGTAATGTTATGTTATGCGTATGTTATGTTATGCAAAAAATATGTTTATGTTATGTTATGTGGATTTTTTATGTTATGTTATGTGGTAGTACGTTATGTTATGTAACTTAAATTAGCCCCAATTTTTCGGTTTCTCAATTTCACTTTCTCATTTTTTTTAAAATTTAGAATTAGCCCAGATTAGCGATGCCCATAAAAGGTTGCAGTCACACTGACGGCAGTTCATCTCAATGCAAAAATTGCCAGCTAGTCTTAATATCTCCCTTTTGCAATCCATCTAACACCTTTCTTCAAGTTCCACCCCAAGCAACTACATCAGTCAATCTCCTTTGAAAGAATTCCTCCCACCAGACGCCCCAAAGAATCCTTCTGTGTCCGTCATCAACTAATGTCCTGTCCGGGAGTTAGACTGCTGCCTGGCGCCAAACTCCACCTGCCTCAATCTCCCCAAGCAGACCCGCTGTCTGGCAGGCTTCATGGAGGTGCAAGCTTCGAAATGGACTCACACACCGACAACCTGCTTCAACACCCAGGAGGTCAACGAGCCCGAGGTGGGCCATATGCACGCCTTCCCTGCTGACTGAATTCTTCGAGAAAGATCTGTCCATTCCATTCTTATTATAATAATACTAAATACACCTCCATGCTGAATTGGTGGGCCGTTCAGCCATCTTTTAGGACGTTGCTCAAGCATTCTAGTCAACTTCCAGTCATTGCTTCGATAAGAATGTGGTCTGAATTAATTTGATTCATGAAACATCACCTTATCCAGTAGCCCAGCGTCAGCTTCTATTACCCCGACTGAAAAGTCAACTGAGCTGATTGGCTGGGCCGTGATCTTTGGTACTGAGAGCCGCTATTCACCTACTGCAAGCACTTGTGGCCCTGGTCCAGGCTGGATGCCTCCACCTATACCTTCTCCCGCATGAGCTCTGCCCTGCTCCCCCTTTCTTCCTCCCCTGCGTCCTCTACTCATCCTCCTGTCTGACAGCGCAAGAACAGCGACTACAACCCCAAAATAGGAATCCCCAGAGCGCCAAGCTGGAAAAGAGGGACATCGATGCAGCTGATGACACACTGCTGTTCAACTACACGGCTATCTACTGCACTGGCCATACCCCAACCTCGAGTATGCCATCTGGCTTCTGTGGATTGCTCTGAATCGGTATTCTAATTGTCAATCCTTCCAATTAATTTCTCATCAATATCGCTTGCATGGAAATATTAAAGGCAAAAAAATGAATTTGAAACATTTGGCCACTAGGTAGAAAATCAGAGTTGGGCAGAAAAAGGGGATGTTGATAGTGAAGCATGCCTACTCCAATCCAAGGCATTTTTCCCACCTAGTCCATGCTACTTAAAGGGTCAATTTTGCAAGAGACACATCATTTCATCTATTTGTCTGACAGGAGAGGCAGCGAGAGGAACACCGCGTCAATTTTAGCTGCGCAACTGTCACTGATTCTGCTTGATTGCAATTTTTTCCGATTTTTTTGGAAACGTTTCTCTTTTCAGTCTGATAATCACCAGTTGACAGCAAACGACGAAATACAAAAGGGCAGAGAGCACAACAGATGACAGTGATTCAGTCTAGGCAGCAGCAGTTCATTGACTGGGCGAAACAAGCGGGCAAGAAATAGTGGCAAAATGAGCTGGGAGTAGAAGAGGACAGGAAGCCTAGGAAGCGTTGATGATGGTCGGCTGATGATGCCCTGAGCCTGACAAATCCCCCAGCTCTTTGGTCCACTGAGCTGAGGGGCTGAAAAGGGGGCGGAACGGTGGATGTTGGACCAGTTGCAGCAGACCATGCCTAGGCTGATGACGACGAAGAGCCAATGAAGGCAGGCCAGCCCTACTATGGCAGTGAAAAAGGACGAGTAGGGGTAAAACGCTAGCTGACCCTGGTCATGCCTGGCCATTCGACGAAAATCCGCTGAATCCTCATCCGCATACATCTTCCTCGACTGCACAAAGAAATAAATTAGCCTGGAAGCGAGAGGAAAGAACAAAACCGGATGCTGTCGGTAGTCGATGAGCGCAAAAGCCGTGATGGCAGGACAGGCGATGTTGGTTGGGCTGCAGGCAATGGCGTCCAGGAGGGAGAGAAAGAAGTAGGTGGAAAAGAGGCAGCTGAAAAAGCAGGCGTCTTTGAGAGGACAAAGATTGGGCAGGAAGAGATTGCCACCGATTGCCCATGTTGCAGCTGAAGACGAGGCCCAGGCCATCGGATAGGAGGTTGAGGAGGTTCGTACCGGCCAGAACACGCGACATGAGGAAAAATCCCACTGGGCCCAGGCCAGTGGCTGCAAAATTGTCCTTCTTTCCGCCCTACACGGACCAGGAAGGAGGGCAGACGCTACACGTTTGCCAGGGTAAAATTTTTCATCTGGCAAATTCTAAAATCAATTATTTACTGTGTATATGTCTCTTTTGTCCTTTTTTGAAGCTAAACATATATTTTTACTCTTTCTATCGATGTCGGATATACGTTTTTACCCATAGGGAAAGCTAGAGAGATATTTTTTGGGGCATGAAAGGCAATACTTCAAAAGTGGGGATGTCAGGAAGCAACATTTCCTCCAGTTTTTATCATTTTGTGACTTCTCTGAGCTGAGCAGAGCCAGAAAGGATAGTAGAAGAAGTGAAAGGTGCACTGACCTATGCTGAGAGCGAGGCAGGCGAGGGTAAGGATGAGCTGGGAGAAAAGGAGGAACTTGAAGCAGCCACCGCCGGCGAAGCTTGGCTCTGCCATCGGCACCATCATGGGCATCGTGGGGGCCACGATCACCTGCAACCTCCACCTTCTCTGCCAGCCCCTGCGCTTGTTAAATGTGCCGCCCATTATTTTTGCTCCCTTAGCCATTTTTGCTCCCATGTTTTAAGGGTTGTGGTGGCCGGCAAATGTGCCCCCCTTAAAACATGGGAGCAAAAGTGTATAAGGGAGCGAAAATAAAGGGTGACACAATTGAGAGTAAGAGGTGCTACACCTGCGGAGTGGCTGGAGGGGCTGGAGCGGCCGTGGTCACGTTCACGTTCACCTCCTGTGACGGCCCTTGCTGCTCCTGTTGCTGCTCACTCGATTCGCTCTCCGACGTCCGCCCCGATTGAGGATACATCTTGCCTGCTCGCTATTATCTGGCTGAACTTTTGATCTACAAACACCTTTGGGGGAAGATGAAATTGGCTGGCTGGTCTGGGGTAAGCTGGATGGGATGAATTGTGGACCGACAAAGGAATGTTAGCTGGTAAGTGATTAAAAAGACTTTAAGATGAAAGCTGGAAAGGATTGTTGGTGGGGTATGCTGGATGATGAAAGAGCGTAATTTGGAGGGCTGTGTGGGAAGTGGGCTGGATTGGTGCTGAGGTGCATTTTATTTTGTGCGCTGGGCTGACTGCTGCTGTGTCCGATTGAAAGATTGCGCGCAAACAACTCTTTTTGAAGATATTTCAAAGCTTTTATTAAAGACTCTACGAGGTTGTTGATAATACTATAGATGGCAAACAAGCTCAAAAACCGTTTAGTTTAGGGCTGTGACATTTGTTTGATTTAGTCAAAAACCAAGACTTATGTTGACCATTCATAAGGCTAGATTCAAACTTTTCAAACTCACTCATCTGATGTTTTAGCGCCCTTCCTTCATGCGATTCTCAATTTAATTAGTTGATGAGTTTAAAGTGTTCGTTTACTAGTAGCCAGGCACAGGCCAATTTTGCTCACCATTTCCGGTATTTTGAAAGCGGTTGAGTGCTACTTCGTTTACAATTCCTGGTTTTCTCGGATGTGTTTCAAGACAAAAAAGCTGATGGAACATTGACGCTTTGTGCATCAATTAATTACCAGCATCGGTCACTTATTGTTTTAAGGAGGTAGATGAAGAAAACTTGCCTCCAATTTCTCACCTTTGCACAAATGAGAATTTTAGAAATGTGCAAAACAATCATTGGGCGAAAAATTAAATGATTCTAAGATCAAATTAAATCGAAAAATTAAATGATGTTACCTAGTGTTTCTGCTTCTGCACTCTCTTCCTCCTCCGATGTCTTCTGCTGCGCCATCTCCAAAGAGAACAGAATCACGGATCCTTTTCAGCTTTCAAACAATGGAAGCATCATACAGTGTCAGGCTCTTCCCATGCTAGCCGCCTGTCGGAACAGTTTAGGCCTCAGCAAAGTTAGCAAGCTTATTTATCTAGCTCTGCTAATAAAAAAAACGGCTTATGACCAGAATCCCCCCCCCCCAAGGCTTCTACCCCCCCCCCCCCCCCCCCCAAAATTCTACCCCCCCCACGTAAGTATCCCCCCACGTAAGTATCCCCCCACGTAATTACCCCCCCCCCCCAACTAAGTAAAAAGTGCATGTCATGCACGTATGGTCATGTTTCAAGGCGATTTTTGGTGTTTTTGCACTTGGGAGGATCCTGGTCATCGATTTCGGTGACCAGTATCCCCCCCCCCAAATGCCAAAATCCCTTGATTGATGACCAGTATCCCCCCACCAAGTGGCATTTGGGGGGGGGATAGAGAGAATTACACAGAAGACTTTGGTTTTTTGATTCACAAATCAAATATTCCGGTTCCAAATCTGTGCTTACTTTTCAAAACGGTTGAGAAACCACAGACTTTTCCTTTTGAAACCCAATGTTAAACTTCATAACAAAATTTTTTAATAACTTTTAGGATTTTGCTACATGTGAAGTTGTAAGCGATCTGCGGTCACCTATTGCGCTTTGCGCCATATACTTGTTATTATCATTTTTAAACAAAATTTTCTGAAAAATGCTTTTTACATCATATCTATTTTGTGAGCGCTAAGGCCAACCTGAATAGCGAAGGGCTCCCCGCAGTCGTAGAGGAAGGGATTCTCGGCCAGCGTCAGGCCCGCCAGCCGCCGACCCAGCATAGCCTTGGGCAGGAGCTGGAGGCGGTTGGAGTGGAGGGTGAGGGACTGGAGGGCTGGGAGGTCGTCCAGGGCCGAGGGGTGGAGGCGACGGAGGGCCTTGGCGTTGAGGAAGAGGTGGCAGTTGCAGAGGAAGGGATTCTCGGCCAGCGTCAGGCCCGCCAGCCGCCGACCCAGCAGAGCCTTGGGCAGGAGCTGGAGGCGGTTGGAGTGGAGGGTGAGGGACTGGAGGGCTGGGAGGTCGTCCAGGGCCGAGGGGTGGAGGCGACGGAGGGCCTTGGCGTTGAGGAAGAGGTGGCAGTTGCAGAGGAAGGGATTCTCGGCCAGCGTCAGGCCCGCCAGCCGCCGACCCAGCAGAGCCTTGGGCAGGAGCTGGAGGCGGTTGGAGTGGAGGGTGAGGGACTGGAGGGCTGGGAGGTCGTCCAGGGCCGAGGGGTGGAGGCGACGGAGGGCCTTGGCGTTGAGGAAGAGGTGGCAGTTGCAGAGGAAGGGATTCTCGGCCAGCGTCAGGCCCGCCAGCCGCCGACCCAGCAGAGCCTTGGGCAGGAGCTGGAGGCGGTTGGAGTGGAGGGTGAGGGACTGGAGGGCTGGGAGGTCGTCCAGGGCCGAGGGGTGGAGGCGACGGAGGGCCTTGGCGTTGAGGAAGAGGTGGCAGTTGCAGAGGAAGGGATTCTCGGCCAGCGTCAGGCCCGCCAGCCGCCGACCCAGCAGAGCCTTGGGCAGGAGCTGGAGGCGGTTGGAGTGGAGGGTGAGGGACTGGAGGGCTGGGAGGTCGTCCAGGGCCGAGGGGTGGAGGCGACGGAGGGCCTTGGCGTTGAGGAAGAGGTGGCAGTTGCAGAGGAAGGGATTCTCGGCCAGCGTCAGGCCCGCCAGCCGCCGACCCAGCAGAGCCTTGGGCAGGAGCTGGAGGCGGTTGGAGTGGAGGGTGAGGGACTGGAGGGCTGGGAGGTCGTCCAGGGCCGAGGGGTGGAGGCGACGGAGGGCCTTGGCGTTGAGGAAGAGGTGGCAGTTGCAGAGGAAGGGATTCTCGGCCAGCGTCAGGCCCGCCAGCCGCCGACCCAGCAGAGCCTTGGGCAGGAGCTGGAGGCGGTTGGAGTGGAGGGTGAGGGACTGGAGGGCTGGGAGGTCGTCCAGGGCCGAGGGGTGGAGGCGACGGAGGGCCTTGGCGTTGAGGAAGAGGTGGCAGTTGCAGAGGAAGGGATTCTCGGCCAGCGTCAGGCCCGCCAGCCGCCGACCCAGCAGAGCCTTGGGCAGGAGCTGGAGGCGGTTGGAGTGGAGGGTGAGGGACTGGAGGGCTGGGAGGTCGTCCAGGGCCGAGGGGTGGAGGCGACGAAGGGCCTTGGCGTTGAGGAAGAGGTGGCAGTTGCAGAGGAAGGGATTCTCGGCCAGCGTCAGGCCCGCCAGCCGCCGACCCAGCAGAGCCTTGGGCAGGAGCTGGAGGCGGTTGGAGTGGAGGGTGAGGGACTGGAGGGCTGGGAGGTCGTCCAGGGCCGAGGGGTGGAGGCGACGGAGGGCCTTGGCGTTGAGGAAGAGGTGGCAGTTGCAGAGGAAGGGATTCTCGGCCAGCGTCAGGCCCGCCAGCCGCCGACCCAGCAGAGCCTTGGGCAGGAGCTGGAGGCGGTTGGAGTGGAGGGTGAGGGACTGGAGGGCTGGGAGGTCGTCCAGGGCCGAGGGGTGGAGGCGACGGAGGGCCTTGGCGTTGAGGAAGAGGTGGCAGTTGCAGAGGAAGGGATTCTCGGCCAGCGTCAGGCCCGCCAGCCGCCGACCCAGCAGAGCCTTGGGCAGGAGCTGGAGGCGGTTGGAGTGGAGGGTGAGGGACTGGAGGGCTGGGAGGTCGTCCAGGGCCGAGGGGTGGAGGCGACGGAGGGCGTTGGCGTTGAGGAAGAGGTGGCGGAGCTTGTCCAGGAGGCTGAACTCGTCCCCGCGGAGATCCTCCAGCTGGTTGCCGGAAAGGTCCAGCAGCTCCAGCTGGGAGAGGCCGTGGAAGGCGCGCGGCTCGATGTGGAGGACGCCTGGAAATCTACTTAGATGGCTGATGTTTCACAAAACTTTTAAATGTCATATGAGACCCGGAATTTCTAATCTGAGGATTTTGCGATTGAATCTAGCATTGCGTGGAAAGGCGTTCATGAGGATTCGAAATGACTGCCAATTGGTTTGAGCGAAAATACGAATGTTCAAAGTAGCAAGTTTTATCTGAGCTGAGGTTAGCGTTAGCAGTGAGCCAATGGGTGAACAAACCAGAGGCGTTGAGGTAGAGTTGACGAAGCTTGAAGCGGCCAAGGAAAGCATGGCGGGGTATTTTGGGCATGCGTCTACCGTCCAGGTAGATTCGGGTGGCGTACATGGGGATGGAGCGCGGGGCCACCGGGGGCTGGCCTGGCCGCTGCAGTGCACGATGTTCTTCAGACACTGCCTTCATTTTTCTGCTCAGCCGATGTTTCAGCCAGCAATTATTATAAGGAGGCTTATCTCCATCACTAATCGCAGAAGGTTTTTTTCGCAAAATCCACGAAAGAGTTGGAACACAACTACTGCTTGAGTTTTGGCTACTTAGCTAATGTTTCAGCAATGAATGGGCAACCACAATCTATCTTAGTTTATTGATTTGAATTCGCAAGCTATACTTGGTTCAAACCTCGAGAGGTTGGGGAAAACATACGCCAATTCCTCCAATGCCTAGCCAATCCCCAGCCTCCCCCCAACCTTAGTCCAATCAAATCACACCTGTCATGGAAGCAGGTGCATCCATCGGGGCAAAGGTTCTTGCAGTCGCAGGCGTCGAACTCGCAGCAGAGGCAGTCCTGGGAGCAGATCTGCCGATACTCACACAGCAGCTCCCTTCCCTCCATCTCCCGCAGCCTTCCAGCCGCCCCTTGGGGCTGGCGGGTGCAAGCGAGCTGATCGTAGTCGGTGACGGCGGGCATGCGGAGGTCCAGGCCGGCCTCCATGCGCTTCTTTAGCCAGTCCAGGCCGCAGGTGCAGGCCAGGGGGTTGGCGGAGAGGTAGAGCTGGGCATCAGATTCTAGATCCCCTTCCTCGATCTGGAGGGCCTCGCGGGAGAGGTCGGAGAGAAGGTTGTGCCGGAGGTCCACCCAGGCAAGCTTCATCTTCCCGCGCAGGGTGCTGGAATAGGGGGATTGGGGATGAATTTTTGTGGTGGAGGGGTGGGAGATGAAAATGTCAGAGAAACCATTTTGATGATTGATAAAAACTAGCCTTTGAATTATTGATCAATTGAGACTCGAAATGTCAACTCGCCAAACGTACCACCATGGAGGAAGATTGTTTTATGATCATTTATAAATGACCTCGTTCCTAATACTTGGTACCACTATTGGCAAACTAGAGATCTGTGAGGGACTGGCTGTCCAGTTGAAACATCGCCTGAAACATCGAGGGCAGTGATGGCGTTGTGACTGAAGTTGGCGGTGGCCAGGGAGTTGAGGAGGGAGTAGTTGTTGAGGAAGGGGAGGTTGTTGAAGCTGAGGTTGAGGTGGGCCAGGTCCAGCCTGGGGGCCTGAAGGTTGGTGAGGGCGGTGAGGCGATTGCCGCGGAGGCTGAGCCAGCGCAGGGAGTCGGGCAGCATGCCGTAGTCCAGGAACGAGATCGCGTTCCCCGTCAGGTTCAGCGTCAGCAGGGAGGGCAGGCTCTGTAAAAGTGCCAGACTTTGGACGGAGGACGGACATATGGGGCGGCTTAGTTGACTAGGGTTATTCCAGACGTCAATTTAGTTTATCGATAACTTTGGCAGACATTGGCAAGCCTATTCATTTACTGGAATTATGAAGGCATAATTTTTGGTAATTTCAAACATTGCTAAAGGTAACGACATTTTCTTCCGATCATCAGGCATATTGAACGACGTGCTACATAAAATATTTGAAACATCAGCTCGTTCAGTGTCAATCCCGCCTATCCCCTCAAGCCCATCCAGTTCTCCAAAACTCAGCGCTCACCTGAAAGACGTCCTGGATGGCCGCGATTCGATTCCCATCCAGCCTCAGCCTCTCCAGCTGGGGGATCCTGTCGAAGCAGTGCGGCTGCAGGCTCTCCAGCCGATTCCCGCTCAGGTCCAGCTCCTCCAGGGCCGCAATATCCTGGAAGGTGTAGCGCTCCACGGCTGTCAGTCTATTCCCGGCCAGACTGAGGCGGCGCAGGTTGGTGAGCTTGTCGAGGAGGAACTTGGTGACGGCCTCGATCTGGTTCCCGGCGAGGTTCAGCTCCTGCAGGTGGTAGAGCTGGGGTAGTTGGGTGGGGACGTCCAGAAGCAGGTTGCTGCTCAGGTCCAGGCTCCTCAGCTGGGGGATGCTGGCGAAGGCGGCGCCGTCCATGGCGGCGATGGAGTTGCTGGCCAGGTTGAGCTGTTCTATGGCCTCCAGACCCTGCCAGGAGGCTGGGCCTAGTTGGCTGAGCCGATTGCCGCTCAGGTCGAGGAGTTTCAGGGCAGGGAGGCTGCTGAACTGACCATCGTCCAAGGCTTCGATGGCGTTCTGCTGCAGATGCAGGGCTTCCAACTGGCTGGCGTTGGCGAAGAACTGGGGCGGGAGGGCTGTGAATGCATTCACGGAAAGGTCCAGACTGACCAGACCGGGGAGGTTGAGGGGAAAGGGCGTGCTCTCGTCCAGCCCATTCCTGCTTAGGTTGAGGCGTAGGAGACCTTCGGCCTCAGCTACAGCTTTGGGTACGATGGGGAGGGCGTTGTCTGACAGATCCAGCTGAGCCAATCCCTCCGGGAGGGCCTCTACGGAGCTGATGGAGTTGTCGGCGAGGTTGAGGCTGCGCAGTTGGTTGAGGCCATCGAATAGGCCTGCGGGTAGGCTGGGAATAGAGTTGTGGGCAAGGTGGGCGAGGCTGAGGAGGGGGAAGGCGGCCAGGTCGCCGGGGCGGAGGGCGGAGAGGGCGTTGCAGGAGAGGTCCAGGATGAGGAGGCTGGTGCGGCAGTCGGGGCCCGCGGCGGGGAAGCCGGTGGCTGAGAGGCTTTCCAGGCCAGTGCCGCTGAGGTTGAGCAGCTTGAGCTCGCGCAGGTGGAAGAAGGCCCCGTTTGGCAGCACCTAGGAATGAAGCCAGCTTTTAGTGGAGGCAATTATTTGGGATCAAAGATGGAGTAAGTCTTGAGAATTAGAAGCCTGATTGCCTCGAGAGCTGGACACTACAATATTAAATTTGCAAGAGCAATTTTTGCGCGGCCGAAGGCCGCCTGCCGCGAAGGGCAGGGCAGTCAGAGCTCCGGAGGCCGGAGGGCATGGGTGCGGAGGCCCCGGAGCGTAGCCTAGCATGCGAAGCATGCTAGGCGAAGCGTAGGGGCCGTAGCACCCGTGCCCGGAGGCCGGAGGAGCTCTGGCGCCCTGCCCGAAGCGGCGGGCGGCCAAGGCCAGCTTAAGCAGTTACACTATTTTTGTGTCCGTCTGTCCGCATATATATATATATATATATATGTCTGTCCGGGACCCGTACTCCGCGGTTTTTCAACGAAATTGGCTGATTTTTTGCATGAAAGTCCGCTTGGGTGGTATCTCCAGGCCATTTTTTGCGCTTGACGTAATTTTGCGTTTTTCGCCCAAAACCCAAATTTGCGATGTTTCAAAGAACGAAAATTCATAAATCACTGGTTTTTCAACGAAATTGGCTGATTTTTTGCATGAAAGTCCGCCTGGGTGATATCTCCAGGCCATTTTTTGGGCTTGACGTAATTTTTCGATTTTTACCCAAAACTCAATTTTTTGACGTTTCAAAGTACGAAAATTCATAAATCACTGGTTTTTCAACGAAATTGACTGATTTTTGGCAGGTACGTCCGTCGAGGTGCTATCTTGAAGCTGGCAAAAGGAATTTCCGAAATATTTGTTATTTCTCAGTTTATGGCCAAAAACCTAAATTCTTGATGTTTCAAAAATTTGAACATCCATAAATCGATGGTTTTTCAATGAAATCAGTTGAATTTTGGCATGTACATCTCTAATGGTGATATATTGAAGTTGATGATAGAATTTTTCGACACATTCATTATTTCTTTATTTATAGTCAAAAACCTAAAATCTTGATGTTTCAAAAATTCGAACATCCATAAATTACTGGTTTTTCAATAAACTCAGCTTAGATTTGGCAGACACGTTTGCTGCGGCAGTATCTTAAAGCAGTTAAAAGGAATTGCTTAGCTTATTATCTGGAACAAAGGCCGCGCATCTTGGCAACAGCCGAGAATACCTTGTTTATAAATGTTGCGAACCTGATTTACAACCTTCGATCAAAAATCAAAACGGGTGAACATTTTTATGGACATTTTGAAACATCAGCCAAGTGGCCTGAAATGCGAAGCCACAAACCGGAATAGAGCTTCCGGCGAGGCTGATGAGGTCCACTCCCGCCAGCGGACCGAAGAACCCATCCTCCAGTCTCAGCCTCTCCTTCGGTCCCCTCAGCCCCTCCAATCGCAGACTCTCCAGCTTCCTGAGCGGGGCCAGCAGTCCTCCGGGCAGCCTATCGCCCTCCAGCTCGCACTGGGCCAGTCTGAGGTGACGCAGGTGGACGAAGCCTGCGAAGGTGGCCTCGGAGAGGCTGGTGGGCTGGGCTGGGGAGGTGCAGGCGATGCTGAGGCTGGACACGCGGTCGGCGGCGAGGTGGGCGAGGCTGGCGGGGCCGAAGAGGCCGGGCCAGAAGCAGGAGAGCTTGAACTGGGACGCCTGCTGGGCGTTGGGGAGGCAGGCGCAGCCCTGCAGTGAGGTTTGGAGATTAGGAGCAGGGTAATTGTGGCTGTGTCGGATTGCTTCCGTTTAATGGTGACAAACTGAAGTAGCGATTTACAGAAAGTACCCGGCTGAATGCTTGGGGGTTTCCCTATTCAATTGAACTTAGTTTTTGTCAGCAAATCTCAAATGACAGCCGGGTACAAATTGTCAAAGCCAGTTCATAGCCGCTTTTTGAAAACCCATTGAAACATCAACCAGCTGAGTAGCTCATACGGCTAGGGGGGCTGAGGAAAAGAAGGGTGAAATAAGAGGCAAGAAGAAGGAAGCGGAAGCAGACATTGGGACAGGACCAGGCAGGCGGATCCTCGTCCTCGGCGACGGCGGCGCTGGCCACCAGGCCGAGGCAGAGCAGCGCCAGCTTCATGACATCTAATAGCATTTAGCTCCCCTCACCCAGGCTCCTTGGGCACCTTCAAATCAAGCTCCTCTTGAGTCTTGATTTTGGCTGGAAAATGTTCGCGAATGGAGCTCTGAGAAAAGTGGAAATGCCAAAGGGGCTTAGGCGACAACTTTTGAACAGGCTGTTGCGGGGCCAGAGACCCCCTAAGCGGGCGTTTAGTTGTTCATCACCAATGGCTCAACGTGCATGGGGCCTTTGGAACAGGGGAGTAGTTGAAGATAGTTGAAGATGAAGACCTATTATCATCATGGCCATCCAAAGGCGAGGATTCTTGTTCAGCCTTGAAACATCGGGAGGCCGTGCTAGCCAAGCGCGCTTCTCCATGGCCTTATTGGACTGCCCAAAATGTAAGCCCACCAAAATAGGGGGGCATCCAGACGACCAGAAGAAACTGCCTCAGCCTCTGCTGACCAGACTCTGCTAAACTCTGCCACTTAGTCGAAGTGGAATCTGCCAACCGGGCCCCTTTATGTGCCGGCCAACCGTGATTGCGATCCAACTAAAAGGCATTCACAGGCTTGGTGAGCTGGTGAAAGTGGCGCCTCC
>JASANA010002170.1:0-24804 GCA_030248095.1 Ptycholaimellus sp. GST1_10
GTGGCCTTGATGAGGTATTGGGCACATATGTGGTGTTGGTGCTGTTTGGACAATGCCAGAGCTTGTAGACACGCCCCAGGGCATAGCATCGAGCCATGGCCGCTTGTACACCCACTGTCACAAAGCTGCCCTTAATCATACGCTCCTTGTCGCTGTGCGTGTAGAAGTGTTTGGACTGGTCCTGGGCGCAGGTAGTGCAGAGGTGGAAGATTAACTTGTCGTTGATGTGCTGGCCGATGACAGGGAACACAAGATTGCTGTGTGGCGGGTGGAGTTCGCATATGATGATGCCAAACCACTTGGCGGGGTTGGTCAGGCTGGCTTCCGCAATATTTTGGCCAATGTAGGTGTTGGGCAGGCCGATGAGCCAACGCTCACCATGGACCTCATAGTTCACCAATGAGTATAGGCTGCAAGCTGCAAAGTCATATTAGGCAGTCTTCCATCAGGTTCTGACCTGGTAAAACCCAGGTAGAGAAGGTGCCAGCCGGGCGGGACTTGGGTGATGAGGTGCTTGATGGAGGATGTACGGCCACCGCAGAAGGTATCTTGTGGCCGCAGTGGAACCCAGGAAAAGTATTTATTGTAGCCGTTGTAGTAGGCACGGACCAGCTTGCTCCGGTCATTGGAGGTGTGGAATTTGCACTCCCAGCTGATGACGAGGGTGAATGGCACATATGGGGAGCCAGTACTTTTCCTTAGATGCCTCAGCTGTCGCGTTGTGTTCTCTCGCCAGGAAGAAAATATATATCATATTCTCATAGCTCCACACTAAACTAACTGAACTGATAACCATAATTGTGGATCTAGATTGAATGATGGACCATGTTGTGGCTAACTCCACACTGAACTAAATGAACTAATAACCATAACTGTGTATCTAGATTGAATGTTGAACCCTATTGTGGCTAGCTCAAAATTTTTCCACAGGCATTCCTAGCTCAATTCCTGTTGTGTACACCAGCTCTGGGTCAAGACAGACTAGAATTGATAAGTGGCGGGCATTGAAATTGTTTTTTTTCATTCATTACCTATCAATCCATATAGGCTAAAAGGCCGATCTTAGGCCTATTTGAGGTTATACCAAGCTAGCTCGAAATTTTTCCACAGACATTATTACTTCTGGGTCAGGGGGCTCTAGAGAGCGGAGGGGCGGTTTCACTGCAGTTGTCACGAACCTGGCGGAGAACTACCTGACAGAGTGTTTGGGATGCTCACATGTGACAAAATATTCTTTATGCATCTCTTCATCATTCTTCTCCTTTGTTGGAGTGGGCCGTGAGGTCGCCCCTTCTTTTCTCAGATAAACTCTGAGCCCCCGAAAAATAATGATATATACCAGGTTTGTCTCCCAAAAGTTGACAAAATTTAATTCACATTATCTTAGGCAAATTAAAAGCTAGAGAGTTCGAAGATGCTCAGTCATCAATGTAGACCTATGTTGGAGAAGATCGTGCTTGAGGTGTCCTCCTATCATACTTGTTCTTATGAAGAATATGTGAGACATAGCGCTGGGCTTTTAGATTTGGGCTTATAACTTTTGCATTCCGCATCTCTGCCAATTGATCGTTAAATGTTATTGTTTGAAGTGCAATGGTTTTAATGACAAACCCCTGATTGAGTTTGAAACTCTTTGTTTAAATCCAATGTAACATAATTTGCTCATTTTACATTTCCTGCCTCTTTCTGCAAACAAAGCTATTAAATTAAGCAAACTATTGTAAGAACATGTTGCTCTAATATCATTTTCCAACAAGTATATGGCACAAAGCGCAATAGGTGACCATGGAGCACCCCACCTTCCAGCTTACAATATGAATGCATGGATTTTCGTCACTCCAAAGGGCAAGTCTGTGGTTTCTCACCCGTTTTCAAAAGTAAGCACAGATTTGGAATCGTTATGTACGAATTTTGAATCAAATAACCAAAGTCCTCTGTTCAATTTTTAGCCGTTCAGCTGTTACTGATTATTGATGACATTGCCATGAGTGAAAGTTTGTCATTCAAGAGGGTATGCCTGTGGTTTCTCAACCATTTTTGAAAGTAAGCACATATTTGGAATCGCTATATATGACTTGTGAACAAAAAACTCAAGTCCTCTGTTCAATTCTTAGCCATTCAGCTGTTATTGATTATTGATACCATTGCCATGTGTGAAAGTTTGTCATTCAAGAGGGTAAGTCTGTGGCTTCTCAACCATTTTCGAAAGTAATCACAGATTTGTAATCGCTATATATGACTTGTGAACAAAAAAACTCAAGTCCTCTGTTCAATTCTTAGCTGTTCAGCTGTTACTGATTATTGATGACATTGCCGTGTGTGAAAGTTTGTCACTCAAGATGGTAAGTCTGTGGTTCCTCAACCATTTTCGAAAGTAAGCACAGATTTGGAATCGCTATATATGACTTGTGAACAAAAAAACTCAAGTCGTCTGTCCAATTCTCTAGATTACAGGTGCTACAGCACAAAAACTGTATATTGCGATTTTCTGGCGTTTCTACCCAAAAAAGTAATGTTTCATTTGCTCAGATTCCGGGTCTACCCATCCAGATCTTCCTAAAATATTATTACCTTTCAGGGGAAAAAATGTTTGTCAAGATCCGTTGAGAATTCGCCTGTGGACAGCATTTCCAGATATATATATATATATATATATATATATATATATATATGAGGACAAAAGTCAGTAACCTCTATAGACCGCGGAGTGGCCCTTTGGGCCGCTCCGCAGTCAAAAATCATCAATCGTGCCTTCCATTGGGTTTTGAGTGCAAATATATTCCTTTGACCCATAAAATACCTATAAAACCTTTGACCTATAAACCCTTTGACCCTTTGACCCTTTAGCATGGATATAGTCTGAAGCATCTCCAATTTTACTGACTAAAAGTTCCTCTAGTTTTACATGACATGACACCCAACATCCATGTACCGAAGTGCATGCACCGAGTAATATGCTAAGTGGAAGACTAGCCTGCTTTCCTAAATTTTCTCACCAATTTTTTTTATTTCTTCTTTTATTCAAGTATTCTTCTCCCACTCAGTAACTAGGCATATCAAGTTTACCCACTCAAAAAAGTGCCTCCACCTAAAAATGAAATTCTCCTGTGCGCTCATAGATACAAGTATGCTGCCATTCAGGATTCTAAAAAAGCGTTTTGGAGAAGGCGCATACTAAATGATCTTTCAAATGGAGCTTCCTGAGTCTCGCTATTATTAATTAGATAATTAGAATAAGAATAATTAGAATCATAGTAAATATTGTGTCATGTATCAACCAGTTGAATTATTTGTTATGTACAAAGCATCAAATCAATTTTAAATGACACTGAGCGGTTTTTGTATAAACAAACAAGTATATGGCGCAAAGCGCAATAGGTGACCGCGGAGCGCTTGCACCTTCACAAGTAGCAAAATCCTAATTTTAAGGAAAATTTCTGCTGTGAATGTGAACATTGCATCTCAAAAGGAAAAATATGTGGTTTCTCAACCATTTTCAAAAGTAAGCACAGATTTAGAATCGGTATATATGACTTGTGAACAAAAAAACTCAAGTGTTCTGTTCAATTATCAGCCGTTCAGCTGCTACTAATTATTGATGCTATTGTCATGTGTGAAAGTTTGTCAATCAAGAGGGCAAGTATGTGGTTTCTCAACCATTTTCAAAAGTAAGCACAGATTTGGAATCGTTATATAAGACTTGTGAACAAAAAAACTCAAGTGTTCAGTTCAATTATCAGCCGTTCAGCTGCTACTAATTATTGATGCTATTGTCATGCATGAAAGTTTGTCACTCAAGAGGGCAAGTCTGTGGTTTCTCAACCATTTTCAAAAGTAAGCACAGATTTGGAATCGTTATATACGACTTGTGAACAAAAAAACTCAAGTTGTCTGTGCAATTCTCAAGATTACAGGTGCTACAGCGCAAAAACTGTATATTGCAATGTTTAAACCTTTCTACCCAAAAAAGTAATGTTTCAAATGCTCGGAAACCGGTTCCACCCCTCCAGATCTTCCTAAAATAGCATTACCTTTCAGGAAAAAAAAAGTTTGTCAAGATCCGTTGAGAATTCGCCCGTGGACAGCATTTCCAGAAATATATATATACATATATATGAGGACAAAAGTTGAGTAACCTCTATAGACCGCGGAGCGGCCCGTGGGGGCGCTCCGCGGGCAAATATGTGTTGTTAGTCTTAATATTAAGAATTATTGCAAATTGAAAGAATTGCTTTTTTAGATAGGGAAATATTCAAGTATAACTGTTGGATCCGTGTTTAACTGAGTGTAGTCCTACATAAAACCAAAAAATTGGCAGAACATTATTCTGGGTTTGTATAATTTGTTTTAAACTAATTGTATTCATATCAAATATTGTGTGATTCAACAACCAGTTGCATTATTTGCAATGCACAAAGCAACAAATCTATTTTAAATGACACTGGGCGGTTTTTGGATAAACAATATATGTGTTATTAGTGTTTATTTTGATAATAACTGCAAAATGAAAGTGGTTACTGGATCCAGCTGCAATTTGGTATGTTGCTCAGTTTGGATCTAGACTTATGCATAGTTTTTCAGTGTGTTCAGTCTGGAGTCAGCTGCAATTTGGTATTTTGCTCAATTTGGATCTAGAATTATGAATATTTATTCAGTTGTTTCATTCTGGAGTCAGCTGCAATATTGCCCATTGTTCTATTATGACCTACAATTATGAATGTATAATTTGTGTTGGCCTAATTAGAATCATAGTAAATATTGTCATTTATCAACCAGTTGCATTATCTATTATGTACAACGCATCAAATCAATTTTAAATGACACTGAGCGGTTGTTGTATAAACAAAATATGTGTTGTTAGTGTTTATTTTGATAATAACTGCAAAATGAAAGTGGTTACTGGATCCTGCTGCAATTTGGTATTTTGCTCAATTCGGATCTAGAATTATGAATAGTTATTCAGTTGTTTCAGTCTGGAGTCAGTTGCAATTTGGTATTTTGCTCAGTTTGGATCTAGAATTATGAATATTTATTCAGTTGTTTCAGTCTGGAGTCAGCTGCAATATTGTCCACTGTTCTATTAGGATCTACAATTATGAATGTATAATTTGTGTTGACCTAATTAGAATCATAGTAAATATTGTGTCATTTATCAACCAGTTGCTTTATTTGTTATGTACAAAGCATCAAATCAATTTTAAATGACACTGAGCTGTTTTTGTTTAAACAAAATATGTGTTGTTAGTGTTTATTTTGATAATAACTGCAAAATACAAGTATGCTGCCATTCAGGATTCTAAAAAAGCTTTTTGGAGAAGGCGCATACTAAATGATCTTTCAAATGGAGCTTCCTGAGTCTCGCTATTATTAATTAGATAATTAGAATAAGAATAATTAGAATCATAGTAAATATTGTGTCATGTATCAACCAGTTGAATTATTTGTTATGTACTGTTTAAATGACACTGAGCGGTTTTTGTATAAACAAAATATGTGTTGTTAGTCTTAATATTAAGAATTATTGCAAATTGAGAGAATTGCTTTTTTAGATAGGGAAATATTCAAGTATAAATGTTGGATCCGTGTTTAACTGAGTGTAGTCCTACATAAAACCAAATAATTGGCAGAACATTACTCTGGGAATGTACAATTAGTTTTAAGCTAATTGTATTCATATCAATTATTGTTTGTTTCAACAGCCAGTTGCATTATTTGTAATGCACAAAGCATCAAATCAATTTTAAATGACACTGAGCGGTTTTTGGATAAACAATATATGTGTTGTTAGTGTTTATTTTGATAATAACTGCAAAATGAAAGTGGTTACTGGATCCAGCTGCAATTTAGTATTTTTCTCAATTTGGATCTAGAATTATGCATAGTTTTTCAGTTTGTTCAGTCTGGCGTCAGCTGCAATTTGGTATTTTGCTCAATTTGGATCTAGAATTATGAATAGTGTAAGGGTCTGTAGTGCAGTTACATGGGCAGGAGGGCAGGAGGTTTATCATGAGGAAGCAAGAGCAGAGACTGATCTCAGGGTGAGATCTAAGGTGCAGGATCTGCCTTGTTATGGCTGCGCTCCAGACCAGAATCATGCACCTTACACCTCCCCTAAGAACTTACATAGAAGGCCTGGAAGTTCTACTACCCTAAAGAGCCCTATAGCAGACGCGTATGCGGAAACTGCCTCACTTGGATCACTGGAATGTATCACAGGGAGGAGGACAGGCAAAGGAAGGGCGAGGGATAGAAGCATAAGAGGAGCAGGCAGACGAGGAGCAGGCAGAAGAGGAGCAGGTGGACCAAAGACGATGGAGCAGCGGAGCAGGCGGAGTAGGCAGTCTAGAGGTCTAGGCGGTCGGGTGGCTTCATGCGCGAGAGATTGCAGAGGTTGTATCTTCTGTTTGGGCCTTTGTCTGGGATAGGAGACGGTGGACAGACCGGATATGGGATGACCGCGGTGGCTGAGGGAGCAGGGGGCGGACCGCTGTCAAGGCATTGCCTCCTTGGCACTGGCATCTGGGCCTGTGGCGTCTCAAATCCAGTGCTTGAGTCAGGCGATGTAGGGGAGGCCTTCAGGGCTGCCTCGGGGGTGACCGGTGGATCCAGTGGCGGAGGAGGCTGTCGCTTCGTCGGGGCAGCCTTGCTGGATTGGGCGGTGGCTTTGGCAGTGGCTTTGGCAGTTTTGGCGGCAGCCAGGGCGTCGGCTTTGGCGGTCTTGGCAGCGATTCGGGCGGCCTTGGTGGTGGCTTGGGCAGCGGCTTTGGTGGCTTTGGCGACATCCTGGGCGGCCTTGTTGGCTTTGGCAGCGTCCAGACGGGGGGAGTTGGAGGTTGACGCTGAGCGAGTCTTGCCAGGAGGGCGCCCACGAGTCTTCTTTACTGGGATAGGAGGAGGAGTCCCGGCTCTGGACGGATGAGCATCAGTGGGTTGGCTGGATGCTGCAGCGGTCCTGCCTCTGGTAGCAGGAAGGGGATTCCGGGGAGCAGGAGCAGGGAGAGGGGGTACAGGAGCAGGCAGAATACAAGCAGTAGCTTCCGCATATGCATCTATGGGCTCAAAACAGAGGTCTGGAGGCATAACGTGCGCGGGTTTTAAGTGGTTCAGGTTTACGGTCTTTGTAAGATCAGGGAATTCCAAGGGGTGAATGATGGCATTGGGTCTTTTCAGACTAGCAATTCGCCAGAGGCCAGTGAATCTGAGGTTCATGCACATGCTTTCTGGCCCAGACCAAGCTTCCAACTTTGAATTGTCTGACTTTTGCCTTCTTGTCATATTGATCCTTTTGTCTCCTTTGTGCTGCCTTGGAATGCTGGCGCATGTTATCCCACATCTTTTTCAGATTGGCTACTGCCTCAGTTGTGAATTCTGGCTGCCTCACTGGCAGACCCTCTAAGGTCGGTTGCAGACCCTCAGGCAAAGGGAATTCGCAATCGAAACTGAACAAAGCATGGAAAGGCGTATCGCCCATCCTTTCGCTGTATGCAGCGTTATGAGCAAAAACAGCATAAGGCAAATGCTGAGACCAGGTAGAAGGCCTCTCATGGCAGAATTTGGCCAGGATAGAAATCAAGGTGCGATTGTACCATTCACACTTTCCATCTCCTTGAGGATGATATGGCATTGTTTCTATCTTTGCTGTGCCCATTTCCTTGGACAAAATCTTCACCAGGTGGGTGCATAATTTGGTGCCCTGGTCACTAAGCCATCTTCTAACTCTGCCGAATTTCAGGACTATGTGTTTTAGGAAAGCTCTTGCAGTTGATTCCGCTTTGATGTTCACCAGTGGAATCGCTATGCTGTAGGAGGTGAAATAATCACAGCAGACCATGATATAGGAATACCCATTTGATTTGGTCATGGGTCCCATCATGTCACTGGCCACAATATCGAAGGGTCTCGAAGCCTTGATGGGCATAAGTGGCTCTCTGGCTCCAGGGCTCATGGCATTAAACTGTTGGCAGACCAAGCAAGCCCTGCAGAATTCTCTTATATTTTTGACCATGTTAGGCCAATAGAAACGGCTTTTAATGGTGCTGTAAGTCCGCTTGAAAGCGAAATGCCCAGCAAACTTGCTGGCATGAAAGCAGTGAAGAACTTGCGGAATGCAAGTGT
Organism: Ptycholaimellus sp. GST1_10; assembly: GCA_030248095.1. Taxonomy (NCBI): domain Eukaryota; kingdom Metazoa; phylum Nematoda; class Chromadorea; order Chromadorida; family Chromadoridae; genus Ptycholaimellus; species Ptycholaimellus sp. GST1_10. The sequence continues at coordinate 8,116 of JASANA010002170.1, forward strand.
GCGGGACGAAAAGTAGCATAGCTCCCTCCTCCCCTAAGAAATATAAGAGATCTTGCTCATCTGTTGCATATAAGTGTGCCAAACATGCAACTTTTTTGCTTAAATCATAATCCTGAGGCAATGTGCCTTCCAAAAGGTTTTCAATCATTGCTTTGCAAAAAATATCTTTTTTCTGCTCTTTGGAGATAGAAATTGAGTTTTCAAAATAATTATTTTCATCTATTGAGAAAACAACTGAAATTTTCAGGGTGTCTTGATATCTTGTATTGCTATTGGAGGCTTTTTCTGCCTTTAGAGGTTTTTCTGAAACATCAGGGAAATGCATAGGTAACTCTTCATACATTCTAGAGAGAGCGTCCGCATTGACATGGTCTTTACCTGCTTTATATTGCAAAAAGGGCTGAAAATTTGAAATTTTTAACGCCCATCTTTGCAGAGTTGGAGTATTATTGAACCCTGAAAGGACATATTGAAGCGGTTTATGGTCTGATTCGACTATGATACTTGGATGCCCTAGTATGTAATTTTTAAAGTGTTGCAAACCGAACAATATCGCTAATGCTTCTAGTTTGATAGTTGGGTAATTTTTTTTGCTTTTTGTTAATGATCTGCTGGCATAAGCAATCACTCGTTCATTTCCATCTGCATCACACTGGGCAAGTATGCAGCCTAAGCCTGTTCTTGAAGCGTCCGTCTGGACCAAGAAAGGTTTCTTTTTATCCATAACTGGGAAAGCCAGCACCGGAGGGCTGCTTAAGGCATGTTTTAGCTTTGTGAACGCCCGTTCTTGAGCTTCTTTCCACAAGAATTCTTTATTTTTGGCAAGCAGGTCATACAGTGGTGATGCGACCGCAGTGAAATTTTTTTTTTGATTTTTTTAATATTTTCTGCTTTTTCCACATCAGCGTGTCAGCCGTACCGATTTTTGCCATTTTTTCTATGAAAGCAAGGTGCTCTTTATTAGTAGGCATTTTGGCCTGTTGATGCGTAAAGCATTGCTTTGAAGTTGATGAAATATATTCTTGGGAATCATTTTCATTCTCTATTTCCTCATCTTCGTCACAAAATTCCAGAGGAAATACTTGATCATCATTCCATTGGTCGACCCATCCCAGTTTAGTGTTAGAACGTAATGTGCAAGGATAATCTTTGTTATTAACAATTGGAACTGTAATAATGTCTTCTCTTGAAGTTAGCAAACAATCCTCCATGTACCAATTGTTTTTTGAACTTTTGTGCCTATTTTGTTGGAATAGTACTGTTTCATGTGGATTTTCAAATGGGTTTTTACATTTCACCAAAGTTAAAGCATTTGGCGGTAATGTGGTATTTTTCAGAATTTTCAAAGGAAAACGTTGTTGGGCATTTTTCCCGGTAAGTGTAGAAGACCATTTAATTTCCTCTACTTTGACTTCATTGTCAAAATTTGAAATTTCCTCACCTTCATTTCCAGACGAAATTGAGTGTAGCCAATGTTCCTGAGATGGTGTGTTTGTGGCTTTATTTTCCTTATTTGGATGGCTATCTGTGATAATTTTATTTTTAAAATCTAATAATAAAAATTTGAATCGTTTGAGTAAATTTGTTCCTACAATTATGTCAAAACAAGTGTACTCATGGTCTATGACAATGAATTTGGTGTCGGGAAATTCACTATCTAGTATTCTGCAATGCATGGTGATCGTGATACAAGTTTTTAATAATTTCCCTGTTGCACCTCTTTTGGAAGATTTCACTGTCCCTTTTGCATATTCTATTCCTATTTGGTCAAACTTGCTTACTAAAGATAAACGAAATGTTGTTACATGGCTGCTAGTGTCAAGCAAGGCTTTTAGCCATCTTGGTGTTCCGTCTTTTTCATATATGAGCAGAGCGAGTATTGGCCTGTCCTCTAGTAGAGGATAAGCCTCTTTAGCTATGCCGTTGCACGATAAGCTATTGCACTCGCAATCAATATCATAAATCATTTAAGTGTTAACAATTATCAACAATAGCTGATCTGCTAGGCAATTTACCACAGCTTTCCAATGTGAAAACTGGTATTTCTGCGTTTGGTTCTTCTGGGACAGTTGCTAGGCGAGGCGGTTTTGTAGGTGGGTTTTTGGCTTTATAAAACAGCACAACTTGTTCTGCGGGCATGAGGACGATTCTTTCACCTTGAACGGCATCTGCATTATTTTTCACTTTCAAATCTGTAAGTTCAATGTCTGTTGAGGCCGCACTTCGCAAATTTCGCCAGTATCTAGATGATCTGTGAAAGGCGCTGCGCAATTTCGAGTGTACGTTAAAAGATGTTTTTGGTACAGTTTGAACCGTTGCAGCATGCTGCTACTGCTAAAGTGATTGCTAGGTTACAAATAACTTGTATTGGGCCTTTCAAAATTGTTGTAAAAATTGCCCTGATGATTGTGCCCATGTTTTGAAACATGTGGCTATGCCGTTCATTGTTGAGGAAACGAAACCAGTTAATTTCTTTCCAGAAGTATCAAAAGATTTTTCGAACGATTCTGCATCCCAAACTTGAGCTTTAGCAAAATCTTTGAGTACACCCACTTGTTGTTGGAGGACTTCTTGCTGGTGCAAGGCCGATAAGATAAGATTGATGCTACCAGCTTGGGCGTATCTTTCATCATGAAAAAGAGATGGTTTGTCAAATTTAATTGGGTTGAAAGGTGATGCTAATAACATTTCGATGTCCAAATTTCTGACATCTACTCTGCCTGCTGGTGAATGATAATCCCAGCTTTCATCGCTGCGTAACTTCAAACGGTAAACTGAGCTATGTGTGTGTAAACATGGTTTTCCCGCTGCCAACTTAGTTAATTCTCTTGAGTTTGGCATAATCCACCATAGCTCATTTTTATAAGTTACTGGTGTTTTATCATAGCATTTGCTGTTGAATTTGCCTGACCAATGAACCTTTACATTGTCCACATGATGGCATTGGTAAATTAAAAATGCGTCTCCATTAGGTCTTGCAATCAAATCTGGCCTTCCGAAATATGCTCTTACGGCTAGAGTTGGATCTAGTGTTGCTAGTTGCGTTAGAATTCCTAGGAGCAATTGGTTTGGTCGGCAAATTTGCATCCAGAGAGATCTGAAAAATTCTACTTGCTGTAGAAATAATTGAAAACTTAAATAGTTTAACTTTGTGTTAACAGGGTCTGTGTCATTGTTTATTTTTGACCATAGGTTTTTTGAGTTGAAATTTGCATCTTTCACTGCAAAATTTATGAATGAAGGGAAACCACCTGTAAAAACGACGGCGGTTTTGCTTTGGCCCAAGAATGCAGTTGAAGGGAGGCACGAGTGCAAGCTTTTGTCATCTGAGTATCTTTTTAGATGAGTGATTTCGAATGCTGCTTGCAGCTCTTTGATTACAATGTAGCATTGATCGCTTATTTTTGCTTCAAAAGCACCCACTTTATTCCACCGGCAAACATCGTGGCCCCCAAAGGAGAAAGTCCAGACAATCACAGCACCATTGCTTGCAACACAGTGATTGTTGTCCACATCGCAGTTTGCCAGGTCTGCTAGTGATGAGTAGATGTGGCGCCTAGCGGAAATAGCCATGCTTCCCACCTGCAAGAAAGCATTTGTGATGTTATTGCAAACGTCGAAAAATGTCCAGTATGAATATTTGCGTACTAATGGAATTTGAGTTGCAAACAATTGTGGTCCTAGTGTTTTTAATTTTAAGTTTTGATAACTTTTATTTTGATGCATGTTTTGGCACTCTTCTAGTGAAATATTAACGGGGTTTTCTCCAAAGTCTACGATCGCCTTGCTACCAAAGAAATTTGTTTTTGTGCAGACAAAAGATGAAATTGCCCAACATTTAAATGCTGGGAAAAATATTTCTTTTTTATTTTTGACATATAAATCGATTTTTACGGTTGAAACATTTTTGATAGTCGAAGGTACTGCTGGACAATTATATGTCAAAGGAAAAGCAAATAATTGACCGTGATCTCCTTCTCCGCATAAAAGAACTTCTGAAGCTCCTCTAGGGACTCTATCCATTTTCGTGACTTTGTAATTTTGGTTGTTGAAATTATCTTCAATTTTTTCTGCTGATGCAATTTTGCATAAATTTGAAAAAACTGAAATGAATAGTAATAATTTTAGTTTAGTACCTAAATTATAACTGAAAGTGGTAGATGAGGCCATGCGCTTACCGCGCTGCTGGCCTCCACCTCGGCTGCCAGTTCCTCGCTTCACGTAGGTGACTGGCAGGGGAGCTCTGACTTTGAAGAAACTCTTCCGAATGACATCAATGCCTAGAAGTGTTAGAGTTATGGAAATATAGGTTTTGTAGAAAAGCAAAAATGAACTGGAAAGGCGCTGCTTGGCCTCGTGCTCTTCTTGAGCTTGCGAAGGCAGGACATTGGCGATTGGCTCCTTGACTGCCTTCTGGAACTGGCAGGGGAGTGTCGTATCCTCTCCGCTCCAGTGCAGTTCGGAGGCGACGCAGTTTGTGATGAGGTTGCCGCTGGGGGTGAAGCGGTTGCGCATGACAATGGACTCGATGGCGGTGAACTGGCAGAAGGATTTGGGCAGTGAGCAGATGCCCTCCCAGCTGAAGGGGACGCATCGCAGTTGTGAGCCATCCGCTAGGTCTGTAGACTCAATCGTGTGCTTGAAGTGGCCCAGGAGGAGGCAGGCGAAGGGTTGGTCTTCGGCCAGAAGACTCCAGGGCTGCTCCTCCAACTCGGGGACGTCGAACTTGATGGCGGGGCTGTACTTGGGGTACTCGGTGACCATGGGGTTGGTCTCTGTGTCTGTGCGCTGTCCCGCAGAGAACTCTTGAAATCTTCCTTGGTGGGACATCTCGTAGCTGAGGCGCAGCTGGGTGTAGATACTGGTGGAGTGCAGGACGGCCATGCGGTCGTCGAGCAGGCCCTCACAGGTGTGGGAGTTGTGCCAGAGCTTGGAGGCGAAGGCCTCGAACATGTGGACGAAGACCTCGTGCGGGGTCATGATCTCCAGTAGGTGCATCATGTAGGAGTGCATCCAGTTCTGAGACTTGGGCAGGCACTTCATGACGCTGGACGTGAGCTGGCCGAAGTTCATCTTTGGGATGCTGGAGTTGTCCATGACGCCGAGGAAGGAGGCAATGTTGTTGGACTCCTCGTGGACCTTGGTGCATGGGTAGTTCCCGTCTCTGTCGGGCTTGATGAATTTGACGGCTACGCTGCAGACACGCAACCTGATCATGTTGAGGAATGGGGAGGCCCACTGCAGGGCCTCAGCGGAGCAGTAGGCCGGTTTCCAGTAGGCGGGGTGGCAGTGCTGCTTGTGCCAGGCCTGGAATTGCTCCCAGGACTCGCCTTCCATCGGGGCCCTGTAGAGCTGGAGTGTGGGATTGCAGGGGGACCAGAGAAGGGCCGCTCCTTGCATCAGCAGGTAGGTTGGGGGCTCGTCCTTTCGCGGAGGGTTGCAGGCCTTTGGGGTGTACTTCTGTTCCTGTGGCTTGGATTGGCGGGTGATGGCCTCGAAGCTGTTGGGGTAGGTTGGGTTCCTGGGGTTTGGCAGTAGGGCGGGCATGTGGACAGTGGTGTAGCTGGTGGCAAGCTTGGCCGCCCTGAACTCGTTGTAGCCCGTCCAGTCCACCATGAAGCACTCCCAGCCTGACCAGGAGTGGCTGACGGGGTTGCCGTTGGACTGTGCCAAGCAGACCAGATGCATGCACTCTAGCGAGGCGAGGCATGTTTCATCCCACTTGTCGCTTGGTTGAGCGCAGTAGGGAGGGCAATATTGCTCCATTCCCTCCATTGCCCTGGCGCTGAAGCTGAGTTTGAGGCCAGAGGGCAGCTGTTGAGAGTTGTGCCTGATGGCGGCAATGTCGACGGGGTAGGAGATGGTGGCCTTGCAGTAGGAGTTGGGGTTCAGGGGACTTGAAGGCCCCATCCACTCAGCGCTTGGTGGTTGGTCGCTGAGCGGAGGGTAGCTTGAGCTGCCGAACTGGGTCTCCTGCTTGAAGCTGGCATAGGCCTTGGCGGTGTTGCTCCCACTGAGCTTGTGGAAGGCGGACGCGGCGGAGGACGCTGGCTGGGTCTCCGTACCCTCTTCTATCTTCTCCTCCGTCTGGGGTTGCTGTGGCTTGGCTCGCGGCGGGCGTTGAGGCTTAGGCGTTGGGCTGTGGCTGTCTTCCAGGGACAGCACGGCCATCCTGTCCTCGTCTGAACCCTCTAGGTGGACGAAGGGTTGTAGGTGGATGGCTTCAAAGGCGAAGCAGAGGTCCGTTGTCGGCCAGCGCACTGGGTTGTGTCGGTAGTTGATGAGGATGCGGTTGCCGGAGGGGATGTGGATGACGAGGCCTTTGTTCCCATCGATGGTGAGGTTGCCGCCGCAGAGCAGCCTGACGGCCTTCTGGATGGTGAGGCCTGTGGCTTTGGTGGCGAGGATGGCGGTGATGACGTCGGTGTCAGACTTGCCGCACTTGTCCACCATGTCGGACAGGCAGAAGCCCCATCGCTCCTGGTATTCCTTCAGTTGCGTTGGCTGCATTCCACCCTGCCAGTTTGAACTATTTTTAACAAATTGTGCTGCATTTTGGCAGATAACCATAGGGTCTGCCGAGACTTCCACTTGTGATAGTAGCCAACGTAGGCTTGGGGCATGGAAGTCGAAACTGCGATCGGCGGCAATGAGCAGCTGTAGGTGGCGGGCCAGACGTTTGGCCACCAGCAGTTCTGGGTCATTAGCAGACTGCAGGTCAGCCCACTGGGTTGTTCCTTCCAGGCACGAACCATCCACCTGGCTCTGTAATGTTTTACGGCTTACAGTAAATCAGAAAAATTGGCTTGAAAGATAATTTCGCACTATCAAGTTCGCGCAGGAGATGTTGTTTTGCTTGAGGGTTGCCGCTGCGTGCAAGGCGGCGGCATGGAGGGCTGGAATGTCATCCCTTTGGAAGACAGAGAGGAGCCCAGATGAGAGCAGGCATAGGCCTGCCCTCTGATTGTCATCTCCTTGGACTTTCGCCGGGTAGACTGATAGTGTTCCTTATAAAAGCCAAAAACTAAACAATGGATGACAAATTGAGGCATTCCTGGTACAAACCATTGTATGATCTGCATAGTAGGTTGTCCAGCTCGACCAGCTCGTGCAGCATAGTCCTTAAAGGTTTTAACCATTCTCCTGAGGGGTTAGCTTCGATTTCATAATCATCCTCATTTTCTACCAAAAATATCAATAAATCATCTACTTTTTGTTCAACTTCAGCAATTGTGAATGAAGGGGTTAATTGTGAAGGTAAAGAGGCAAAGGGTACCAACTGTTGGGGTTGGGATGACGCCATTGACGCGATGATGGAGTGCCAGCCTATGGCCGAGGCTTGAGAAGAGGGCTCTGCTGGGGCCGGTGCTGCAGCTCTGGCCGCTGATTCCGCGCCCAGTGCTTCAGCATTCACTTCCTGGGCTGTTTTCGTACCCGCCGCAGTTTCTGAAAATCTTTTTTGTTTTTCGCATTTTCGTTTTTTAGCATGAAATGCTACTTTTTTAGATTTTCTTAGTTGTCTCACGAATGATTGGCCAAATGGATAGAAACGGGTACCTTTGGAGGTGCCGCTTTCAGAGGTTTCCTAGTTCGCGGCAAGATAGCTCTCGTCGCTTTCCGGTTTTGCTGGCAAGGCAATTGACTTAGTTGAAGGTTGAGAAAGGTATTCATATGAGAAACAACCTTGAGCGGTGTGGCTCTGGTTGGTGGATTTTGCCATGCTGGCAGGAGAGGGAGAGCCGGTGCGGGCTGGGGGAGAGGGCATCGCTGCCGGTGAGGGAGGCCGTGAGGCCGAGGCTACTGATTGCGGCGATGTTCTCGCACTGCAATCCGTAGATTCATGAAACATCAGCCCTACTTACCCTGGCCATGAGGCACTCTTCTTCCTCTAGAGCTAGTGGCTCCGAGGTCGGAAGGCTGTTCAGGTCAATGATGGTGAAGGTGGGTTGGGCTCGGCTCCCAAGTGAGGGGATGAGAATATGGCTTGACTGCTGTCCTTATATACCCTGTCAGCTTTGTTTTGGCTATAGCTTAAGACAAAACAATTGGGGCTTCTGGGAAAGGAAATTGCGGCTGGTTGATAGTGAATTTGCTGAAGACACAACATAAATTTCCTTTTTATCGTTAGCAATTTCTTTCGAAACTTCATGATTTAATATTACTATTAATTAACTTCTTTTGGGTACCTTGAACAAGTTTTTAATCTCATAGTAGATAATTTTTTAAAATTTGATTTGTCATTAAGAGTTGAATTGAATCTTTTTTGATACACAGTGAGTGGCGAAAAGAAAGGCTAACTTTTTTCGTAAATCCTGTTGCACAATAGAAGCCAGTCCGTTCTGGACATTAGCTCTTCCGAGGTGTATAGGTAAACGCTTGGTGCCACAAGCCAGGTGGGCACCGGGACTGTTGTTTTGAACGCAGGAGGGGCCTCGTTGGCAGGGGCTTTCTGCGACGAGGTGGGGGCTGGACGGGAAATGATATCTACCGAAACTAAGCTTTCCCCCGATGATTTAGCTGAGGTTTGGGGGTCTGACGGGAGGCAAGGGTATTTATTCTCACTCTCCATCAGCAAAAGGGCCAATGATTCAGGAAAAATGTTTTGTCATGAAACATTGCTAGTCATAGTTATGGCTAGTGTAAACGTTCATCGTGTGATGTTTCTGAAGCCGGTTTCGTTGACCTTGAACGTCGATGAGGCGGGTGGAAGGGAGGCCGGGATCAGTTGCTCTCTTAGTGGCTCGCTATGCCCCAACCTGTTCCGCTCTCCTAACCCTTTCGGTGACGATGAAAAGAGAATCTGGCTATGTTACTGCTGCATATCACCACAGCATTTGGTAGATCAGAGAGCTCATTAGCTTATCTGTACCTTCGACCGACCACCTCTACAATGCTACTACAATGCCCAGCACCACTTCCGCCAACTTCCGCTTCCGCAACAACTTCCAGCCTTTGACTTTGCCGCCTTTCATCAGCAGCGATCGAGTCAAAAGCCCCAGTCACCGATCCACAGAGACTGGACAGCAAATCGAGCCCAGCCTGCAATGCCGGACTTTGCTTCGCTGCCAGACAGGACACCCTGCAGCTCCAGAACTTCACTCAGCCAGAGCCGGCCTCGTGAACTTCTAGATGGCAGCAACTGCGACTACGCTGCATGGAATTGAAATTGACTTTCGAGTCTCTTTTCAATGTCCATTCTTTGACAGCAACATCGCAACGCCAAGTTTCAAGCCATCACGCCATCTTTGGACGGCCACCAGCAAAACTCTGACGTCACACGGCACACTTGCTACCGTAATCTGCTGCGACACAGGGTCTTGAAGCGAACTGAAAAGTTCTCTTCAAAGAGCAACTCCCTTCAATGATTTCATTCTATCCTTGCGGATTTTATGAAATCATTCAACGCCGACGATCGAGACGAGATTCGACTTCGCTGCCAGGCATTGAAAATTAACTGAAAAGTTTCTTTTCATGCTGACATCATCAGCGTCGTCTACAGAATTTCATCATCCTGAAATGGATTTTGAATATTCTCTTCGGCTGCCAGCTACCAGCTTCGATCCGTCTTCGCTGCTGGACTTTGAAATTGACCACTGTCCAATTTCAAAGATCTTGGCTGCCAGCTCCAGTCTACATCGGCTCGGACGGGACTTCGCTACTTGGGCATCAAAAACTAACTGCAAAGTTGTTTTCATGCCTGCTAGCAAGCATCGTTGATGACAATTTCATTATCCTGAGATGGATTTTGAAATTGCCTGCAGCTACCAGCAAACCGCTCGCCTTTGCTGCCAGAGTTCAAAAATTGGCTCCAGTCAGTTTTCAAACTTATGGCCTCTGCTGCAACTCCGCCGGTCAGCCAATGCCAGCCATCCAGCAAAAGCAACGTCTACGCTGCTCAAGTTTGAGATCGCCCTTGACAGTTCTCAAAACTCCCTGCTGCCTGCTGCAACCTTGCCAGCCCACCTGTTTATGAATCCTCGCGGATTTATAAAGTTTTGAGCATCGCTGAAGAAAAGCCCAGCCAGCTTCAGAGTCAATTGCTGTCTTTCGGCATCGATTCATTTACGGATCTTTATGATCGCGTGAATTTCGAAAAGCAACACCGAAAGACAAAAGTCAAAAGACTCATGAGCAGCCTATACTTTTCTACGCAGACGGCTACTGGACCAGGCCCAGCCTAGTAGACTCCCTCCACTGCCGCTTCTACGGCCTCCCAGTCATCTGCAACCTCAGCCTGCTCACCTGCGGCTAGAAGGACCTCTTCAAGGACGGCGTCAGCTACGAGCACAACGCCTACATGGCCTGCTTCCACTGCGCCTGCCTCCGCTAATGCGCATCGGAAGATTGTGCCAATGACCCGCCTACCCCCTCCTTCCGTTGAAGACAGCGTCAACTCCGGACAAGTCCGCCACTTTTGCTACGGCTTCCTGGAGCACCACAACTGTGTCCAGATCTCCAAGGACTGTGACCATTGCGGCATGTTGGACGGCTTTGACTGCGGCCTCTGCCACTTCCAGCCCCACAGCCACCACACTGGACTACTCCAGGACTCCATTCCGATCGACGCCGACTGCGGCTTGCTGCCTATACTCTGCTCCAGCTGTCTGGTGTACAAGGCCTACGGAAACCTGGGCGGCTTCCACAACCGCTTCTGCGACTTCATGATCGCGTATGCCGTCATGCAGTTCGCCTCCTGGAAGACGTCCTCCGCAGACCCTTCAAGGTCCCCTGCCCTGCACCCTTCCCCTTACTCCGCCCAGCAGTAAGAGGTCGGTGGTGTACAAGGCTGACGGGAACATGGACGGCTTCCTGACTGGCTTCTGCCAGCCCGCCAGCGAATGGGCCAACCTCAATCCCATCGCCGCCTCCGAGGCTTTGCACTATCTGCAAAGATATGCAAATCCTTTCCAATGCTTCTTTCGACAAATCCAAAATGGGCGAAAGAGACGCTAAACTTAAAGTTTGCATAACTCAAAAAAGGGCCTATTTTGGAGCGGCATTCTGGAAGCGCTGCCGCACTCGCTCACCTCAACTCCGCCTACTCTCTGCCCAGCCACGAAGGCCTCTTTGGACTGGCCTTCTGAGAGCAGCTTCCTGGAGTTCAGCTCAGTACGGCAAAGAACTCAAGAAATCACGCTGACACGGCCTTTGCAATTGCTTAGTGTCATCCCGAGCAGCGTCGATTTCTACCTCTGTCAACCCGAGCAAATTCGACATTGTCATCCCAAGCTGCGTCATCTCTTCGCATCTCTCACAATGACAATTTGCTCAGCGTCAACCCGAGCTGCGGAAAATCATCGCAGCCAAAACAGAGAGAGACCAGCCAATGTCATCCCGAGCTGCATCAATCTTCGCTGCCGTAAACCCAAGCAAATTGGCCCTGTCATCCCGAGCTGCTTCAATTCTTCGCAGCTCAACAGCTACAAATTGCTTCGCGTCATCCCGAGCTGAATCAATCCACGACACTGTCAACCCGAGCAAATTGCCTCATGTCATCCCGAGCTGCGTCATTTCTCTTCACAGCTACAGCATGGACAATTTGCTCAGTGTCATCCCGAGCTGCGGCAAGTTGAGCTGACCGTCATCCCGAGCTGCGTAACTTCCGCGCACCTCTCAGAACAGCCTGAATCAACATCGCCAGAAGCGAACTGAAAGTACTACTTTCAAAAAATTGACGGCCTCTAGCCTTCTTTCGATGCCCCAAAGAGCCGCCTCCAAAGGCTCTCCGCAATCCTCCAAGCGGCCCAGCTCCAACAAGAAGCTCCTGCCCGGCTTCCACTACATGGCCGCCTTCAACAATGTCCGCGTCCCCTACACCATTCTACCCCCCTCCATCCTCAATTGCGATAGGCGTTTAAGCTCGCCCTGCTTAACGCTCCGCCTTTTGCATCACCGACAATGTGTCCCTTCTTCTGCCTTCACTTGGCCTAGAACCTCCAAGGCGTACAAGTTCAACTTGTCCGCTTCCTCTCCGCCGCCCGCCGAGAAGGAAGAGTACCCTGGACGGGAACCTGAACAAACTGGCCAAGGCCGAGCAGATCATCAGACAGAAGACCAGCATCCGCATCGTCGCCATCAATGTCATCTCCAATGACACCTCAAACCTCCCTCTTCAATCCTCATCTGGATGGAAGGCGAAGACTAGCTTCTTCTAGCGCCGCTTCAAGATCATCGTATTTCGCAGCACCGGAGCATCTGCAAGTCTTCGCAACACCCTACCTGTACCCTCCAGCCCCACCCCCATAGCTGAGACAGGCCAAGATTGGCCTCCAGCGCGCGCAGAGCTTACCCAGCTGGCGCCTCTCAGACAACAGACAGGAGCTGAAGACTAGCCTCTTCAATCGCCGCCATGAGAACACCGCCATTTGCACCGCCGGCGTATCTGCAAGTCTTCACAGCACCTCCTCTCTACCCCAGCCTTCCAACCTGGACTGGCCAAGATTGGCCTCGAGTGCGCTCTGCCCAGCCAAGCACGCCTAGCTGGGCATCTCCAAGACGCAGAGTCTTTCCAGCCGGCGCCTCTTGGACAGCGCACAGATGGACGCCGACAGCCCCCTACCCCTGCTCACCTTTCCCCCGCCATCTACCCCCAAGCACTCCTTGCAGAGCCCCAAGACCCAGACCGGCTTCAGCAAGTGCCACTTGGACAGCGTACAGATGGACACCGATGGACCCAGCAAGCTTTCCGTCACCCCCACTTCTATGCCTACTTCAACCCTCCAGACTGTTCATATTCAACATAGCCAAGGACGCCTGGCTGAGCATCTGGGACCTCCAGAACTTCTGCGACAAGCACAGCCTCAACCAGCTCTACTTTGGCAGCGGACAGATGAACAGTCCGATTGCGTACCTTCATCCTACCCCTCTACCCCCTTCTTAGAGGCCTTGGATGGAGTGGCATTGAAAAGTGCCTTCAAAGACTATGCCGTCTGCGGTCTGAAAGCAGGAAAGAATTCCTCCGCCCAGCCCCAGCAAGTGGAGCCAACTGCCCTGCCTTTCAAGACAACGCTGAACGGGAACATTAAAGTTTAACTTTAATGAAATAATTCGGCGGAAATTTGATGCTTCTATTATCCTAAAGGCAGATAAAAGAAGAAGTCTCAAGAACTTCGGTTCTACGGCGTCTGACTGGGATTTGCCAGCCCTCTAAGCGGCACAAATCTGCAAGGACTATGGCTTCAAGGCCTCCGCCTACGGCTTCGGCTTCGGCTTCCAGGTCTCCGCCTTCCACAAGACGCCCATTGGCCGCTACTCATTCCCCACCAATCAACTGATTGCCAAGAATGAAGCATCAATGATCATCAATGGCCAACACATTTCCTCCCAGCTTATCAGCTACAAAGGATTGAAATGCGTCTGGCATGGGCCTCCGGCCAACTTCTACTCGGCCTTGTTCATCAAGCTCAGCGGCATCTAGATTGCCTTCAACTGCGACATGAACAAGACACAGGCCTTCGGCCACTCATCGACGGCCTGATTCGGCAGGCACTGGCCTTTGGCCACTCTTCTACGGCCTGAACTGGCAGGCACAGGCCTACGGCCACTAGGAGTTCAGCCTGTCCCTGCACTCCCGTTCCAGCAGCCTTCCTCTGTGGACTCCGACTGCAGACGGAAAGTGTCAAACAGCAACAACTCAAGCAAGTCAATCTGTCCCTGCAGTTCCCCCTCAGCAGCCTTCCTCTGTGGACTCCGACTGTGGGTGGGAATTGGCAAACAGCGTGACTAAACCTTCAAGGGTCAACCCCCCTCATCTCTAGCAGCCTTCCTCTGTGGACTCCGACTGCAGACCTGAGGATGACCAACGATGCAGCATCTGTCCTTCGCATTTCTTTCACAGCAGCCTTCCTCTGTGGACTCTGACTGCGGATTGAACTGTGAATTCAGATGTCAGCGGAAAGCCCCGCCTAAGAGCTACTAGGAGCCAGTGGGCAACAACTACTCGGCCTCTTGCTACTCAATCCGTCGCCCTTATGGGGGGGAGGCGGAACGACTGCAAGGGCATGCCCTGCCCCACTCTGCCGCATTGCTGAGGAAGCGGGAGAGAAGCAGGAATCAAGGCAGGGGTGGCCGACATGGGAGCGGCTGCCACGTGAGGGAGCTGGCAAAGCACCCTCGTTCTTACTCACTTCGGGCTGAGGGCCCACCTTGTTACTCTGCAAAGGCCTAGTACGCCATTTGCCACCTCGCACCATCGACGGATGGGAGGAGGATGCAGAGGAGAGCGAATTTGTCTTATGGGACTCTGAGCTGACAAGCACAGAATTTGCGACCGCGCAGGCCTACTAGGAGGCAAATGACAGCGCCCAGCCTACCAGGTGGCTGGTTATCGATGCGGGAAGGAGTACAGAACACAAAACCCTCAGCCTCTGTCGAACTCCACCAGGTGGATGATTCGACAAGTGCAGACTACGACAAGTCTGCTTCGCAGCCAACTAGGTGGCTGATCTCGTCAGTGCGGACCAAAAGGAGTCCGCCTCGCAGCCGAACTGGCAGCTGACTGGACGAGTGCAGACTACGAGGAGTCTGCTTAGCAGCCGACTACGCAGCTGATCTTGTCAGTGCGGGCCATTAGGAGCCTGCCTCGCAGCCGAACTGGTGGCTGACTGGACGAGCGCAGACTACTAGGAGTCTGTTTAGCAGCCAACTATGCAGCTGATCTCGTCAGTGCGGGCCATTAGGTATCCGCCTTGCAGCCGAACTGGCGGCTGACTGGACGAGCGCAGACTACTAGGAGTCTGCTTAGCAGCCGACTACGCGGCTGATCTCATCAGTGCGGGCCATTAGGAGCCCGCCTCGCAGCCAAACTGGCAGCTGACTGGACGAGTGCAGACTACGAGGAGTCTGCTTAGCAGCCAACTAGGTGGCTGATTTCGTCAAGGGCGGACTACTATGAGTCCGCTTCGCAGCCAAACTGGCGGCTGACCTCGATGAGTGCGGACTACTACGAGTCCACCTCACAGCCAGACAAGTGGCTGATTCCAGCAGTTCAGACTACTACAAATCCATTTAGCAGCCAAACTCGCGGCTGATTCGAGTAGAGCGGACTATTAATCATCTGCTATGAAAACCAACAATGACTGCTTCGAGAACAGGCCCATCGAAAACCCTTGGAGTGCTGCATTGCGACTGCTTCAAATAGTTCGTGGAGTGCACGGCGACGGACTTCAGCTAGCAAAACTTGGCTAACAAGTATATGGCGCAAAGCACAATAGGTGACCGCGGAGCGCACCACCCTCCAGCTTACATTATGAATGCATGGAATTTTGTCAGTGCTAAGAGCAAGTCTGTGGTTTCTCAACCATTTTCGAAAGTAAGCACATATTTGGAATCGCTCTATATGACTTGTGAACAAAAAACTCAAGTCCTCTGTTCAATTCTTAGCCATTCAGATGTTACTGATTATTGATGACATTGCCATGCATGAAACTTTGTCACTCAATAAAATAAGTCTGTGGTTTCTCAACCATTTTTAAAAGTAAGCACAGATTTGGTATCGCTATATACGACTTGTGAACAAAAAACGCAAGTCTTCTGTGCAATTCTTAGCCGTTCAGCTGTTACTAATTATTGATGACATTGCTGCACATGAAAGTTTGTCACTCAAGAAAGTAAGTCTGTGGTTTCTCAATGATTTTCAAAAGAAAGCACAGATTTGGAATTGCTATATACGACTTGTGAACAAAAAAACTCAAGTCTTCTGTGCAATTCTTAGCCGTTCAGCTGTTACTAATTATTGATGACATTGCAGGGCGTGAACGTTTGTCACTCAAGAAAGTAAGTCTGTGGTTTCTCAATGATTTTCAAAAGTAAGCACAGATTTGGAATTGCTATATACGACTTGTGAACAAAAAAACTCAAGTCTTCTGTGCAATTCTCAAGATTACAGGAGCTACAGCGCAAAAACTGTATATTGCAATTTTCAAGTCTTTCTACCCAAAAAAGTAATGTTTCAATTGCTCAAAAACCGGGTCTACCCCTCCAGATCTTCCTAAAATAGCATTACCTTTCAGGGAAAAAAAAGTTTGTCTCAATCCGTTGAGAATTCGCCCGTTCCCAGCATTTCCAGATATATATATATATACATATATACACATGAGGACAAAAGTTCAGTAACCTCTATAGACCGCGGAGCAGCCCTTCGGGCCACTCCGCGGTCAAAAATCCCTGCGCCAATTTGCCGCCTACACAAGCCCCTCTGCCTACTATTCATCACCAGGCAAAAACAGCCCCCTCAGCAGGCACTCCCTTCGCTGCACACTCCACCCCTCAGCGCGCCACACACACACTCCCCTGCAAAACACCCCCTTGCTCCAGCCAGCAGGAACCTGCTCCCCCAGTCTTCGCAAGAAGGGCGGCAAGAAGAGAGGGCGGACTAATTGCTCCCCCCTCCACTCTCCCCTCTGCGGGCCTATGTTTTTTGGGCGCAAGCTCTGAAAAAAGCGGCCCTAGAGAGCGCAAACAACTGGAGATTAATGACCCTCCTTACAACCACACCCTACTCCCTGCGCCCTCCCCCAGAAAAAGCGGCCTCTAAGGGATAGCAAGTGCAGATGACGGATGACTCCTCCCGGCCACCACCCCCGCCTTTTTGCGCCCTTCGCAAAAAGCGGCTTCCCAAACACTGACGCTCATTTGTCAGTCCTAATCGCCCCACCGCCTCAGAGCCAGGATCGTTAACGATCCCCCTTT
>JASANA010002172.1:0-19383 GCA_030248095.1 Ptycholaimellus sp. GST1_10
TTTTGTATAAGTTATGTTATATTTTATAAACTGGTCCCATCGGCAAGCCGAAAGTAAGCTCTTTTCTCACAAAAGAATGGTTGCCCCGAGTGTAAATGGTAGCTTTTGTTACCAATTCTCGCCGCCAAGTATTTATTTATTCGAAGTGTATTTGGTCGAAAAATGATATTTTGATTAGAGAAAAATTAACCAAAGAAACAAAACTATCAAAAACTATAATAAAAGGATCTGACATTAGAGCTCGAGGCGGATGCTGTCACCTCAAAATGAACGATATATTATTACAATAGTGGCTTACGTTTGTTTCCAATGCTTGCTGCTCGGTATTTATTTATTCGAAGTGAATTTATTCGAAAAAGGATGTTTCGATTGGAAAAAATTAATAAAGAAACAAAATCAGCAAAAACCATAGTAAAAGCATCATGAAAAGAGGACCGAATTTTGATAAATCTAAATAGGCAGTCGAAAAACAAATTAGTAAGGGGAAATTGGTTACAAGCCATGGGAAGGTTATGGACTAGATAAAAAGCTGACAACAACACAGACGAATACAAAAGAGGCAATGCAACCGCACATGTTGGCAGAGATTCTGGAGTCCTTGTTTGGCTTGCCGAAGGGTGATTCATGGGGCCGATGGATGTCGTAGGAGTCAGGGTCAGGGCCAGGTGGTGGATGGGGCCAGTGGCGAAGGACAGGAAAGCGAGCAATCACAAAGTCCGGCAGCTTTTTAAAGCGATAGTAATTGCAACGTCCTGTAGAGCAGGATTCATCCCAAAAGTGCTTTGAATAACCCCTGCTTGGAACGGGAAAGTAGTTGTAGTCAGTAATGTCACTGTCGTCATCGCAGTAGTGCCAGATGTCGAAAGCGTCGAAATCACTGAAACCTCCGGCGGTTGGCTTGTGTACGAGAACGGTGCCACATGATTCCCTGCATTTCCTTGTAGTCAATAAGTGATCCTTCTTTTCAAAGCCAACATAGCATAGTATTGACGGCTTGTTGTCTTTTAGCACAGGAATGGCATCAATGACATCATGGAGGATGATACCAGTATCTTTACCAGCATCCACTCTACCAAAGCTGGCAATCATCGTCCATGATGACATACTCGGGGAGATGGTACAATTTAGTATCGTCCTTGTTGCATAAGGAATGGGTGCAGTTGAAGTCGTAGAGAGGTTGGCCAGGTTGAGCTTCAACAACTTCATAGTCTGCTGGAATGATACGCTCAGGGTGGCAGTAGCTGAGGAGATTGTAGGACGCTGGCTGGCTTAGCTGGCGTACAAGTAAAAGGCCACAGTAGTAGCACCTACCCAGCATATTATACGACGATGGGAATCCGGTGTAGCAGAGCCGGAAAGGGTAAGGCATAGGCCAGAATCTCAGGAAAGGCCAGTCGTGCTCCAATTCTTCCTTCTTTTGAAATACAACTCGTCACAAGATTCATGAAAGGAACTCTTTCTGTAACACTGGTGCTGGAACACAGGTTGAGAAGAGTTGGCGGGATGATGAACAATTTGATAGTCGGATGGAATCTGAAGATTGTCGTTGCAGTAGCATAAAAGATAATAATATTCAGCGTTTCGTTTCAATTTTATTTCTTTGCGGACTAGCAGAATAGCTTGGCAAAATTCGCATTCTTGAGTTCGATCTCCATCTTGCATATGACATGAGCCCACAAAACAAGAGACAGCATAATCAGGGCGGTGCCAGTATCGCAGCTCTGGTATTGCCTCACCAACTTCTCTGGGCATGTTTTCTTTATGAGGATAATTGCAGATCTGAGAAAAACAAATTCTTCGAAAAAGTGGTTTTGGGTAAACGATGACAACTGAATAGACGGACGGGAGGCTATCTTCATTGTCACAGAAAGCGTAGAGATCGTAGGCCTTCACGTTCTTTACATTCTCGCTTTTGTTGCGCACCAAAACAATGCCGCAGGTGGTTGCACAGGTTTCATGATGGAAATCGTCTCTCACTCTCTCAAGGCCTTCGTAACATGAAATTATGCCGTTGGAAACATGAGCTCTGCTGCTGAGGTAAGCTAAACCAACCAGGAATTTGAAATCAGTGAATTGAAGCGATTGAATTTTGGGTATAGTGTTTACACGTCCAGGGAAGAGCACAGCAATTATGAAAACGACGATAAACATTTTTTGTGCTTTTACCTTTTAGATTTCTGAGTTCTGCTATTTTAATACTTCTACAATCAAATTTAAGTTCAACACTCTCCTAACTTTTGTGCAATATTTGTAGATTTATTTTTAGGGCCTTTGCCCCAACAACGCAAACCTTGGAACAGTCGCTACGATCCCTCGCGCCAGCCCTATTTCATAGTTAAAATTTATCTGCCTAATCTGATAGGCTAGCATAAGCCAAATACTGCGGGCGCAATTATTCGCCAATTGGACGTTTACGTTTTTTGCATGGCTTATTGGATTTTATTTTATATAAGTTACATATTTGATTTTGCATAGTTGGAAAACAATCGTAAATATATGTCCTAGATGAATTTTAGTTGCAAAATACATATAAAACAAATCTATGAAAAACTAAAAAGAAATACGACTTTGGTTAAAAAATAAACAATTTAAAAACGGAAAGGGAAAAGAAATACAGCTAACTAGCAAAGGGAGGATTGTGGACGGCATGAAGTTAGATGAAAAAGCAGGCGATGAAGCAGATGATAACGAAAGAAGCAGAACAGCCGCATATGCTTCTGGCAGAACCTTTGAGGCCTTTGTTTGCATTGGAGCTGTCTCGACTGGTGTAACCCGGAGGCGGATTGGGCCAGTTGCTAAGAACAGAGAAGCGATCAATCACAAAGTCCGGCAGCTTCTTATAGCGATAGTTGTTGCAGTATTTTCCCTGGAAGCAAGGGACGTCGAAAAATCGCCCTGGTTTCCCAACGTTTTGGACTGGGCTGTAGTCGTGAGGAATGCTTCGGTCGTCATCGCAGTATTGAAGGACGTCAAAACTATTGATTTCATCATCACTTCCAGAAATTTCGCGCACAAGGACAGCGCCGCATGATTGACATTTTTCTGTTTCCCAGTCATATTTATTCTTCCTTGCTAAACCAACAATGCATGGAATGAAGAACTTTGTAGGCCAGTCTTTGAGCACAGGATGGCGTCGACCACATAGCTAGGAAGAGCTTTACATTCTAGCTCATTGCAGTACTTTTCGGTACAATTGCAGTCATAAAGCGGATGACCAGGGTAGTCTTCAACAACGCTGTGGCCGGCTGGAATGATGCGATCGGGGTAGCAGTAGCGGAGGAGATCGTAGGCTAGGTATTCCTCCTTTGGAATGCTCATTCGGCCTACAAGAACTACGCCACAGTGATAGCAATTATCGAATAAGATGTGATCAGATGGTCCTTGTTTGAGCAAACCTCGGGTGCAGTCCAACATCTCATTGTCTGGCCAAAATTGCAGGAAAGGCCAGTCCAGCTTCACTGCTTCATGCATTTTGGGCTTGAAATCCAAAAAGCAGCTGGGTTTTCTGCATTTGCTCTGGAACACAGGCTGAGAGGTGTCGGGTTTTAGAAAAATGTGATAATCGGATGGAAGCTGGAGGTTGTTTTCGCAGTAGCAGTGAAGGTTGTAGTCGCCAGGGTTTCGTTTCCATATTGATTTCTTTTTGCGGACAAGAAGGACAGCTTGGCAAAAGTCAGAGCTATGATTAGCCGGTCCATCACAAGAGCCTACAGGACAGTTGGTGACATAATCAGGGCGGTGCCAGTAGCGCAGCTCTGGTATTGCCTCACCAACTGCTCTGGGTACGTTTATCTTCACGTGGTTGTTGCAGTAGTCAGAAATGCAGGTATTTCGAAAAAGGGGTTGCTTGTTTTCGATGACAGTAGAGTAATCAGACGGGATGTGATCTTCCTTGTCACAGAAGGCATAGAGGTCGTAGGTATTCACGTCGTGTAAATCAGCACTTTTGTTGAACACCAAAACAATGCCGCAAATCTTGCAACCAACATGAATGGAATAAGGTTTATGCTCAAGTCCCTCGAAACACTCGAAACCGGCGGCTTTGCAAATTTGAAAGCTGTTGCTGAGGTATAGTAAACTGAAAATAAAACCATAGTGTTGAAGTGATTGAGCTTTCTGCATATTGGTAGAATATCCAGGATGAAGAATAGCAATTATAAATAAGGACGAAAACATACTTTGTGCTTTTACTTTTTGGATTTCTGAGCTCAGCAATATTATTGTTATCAAAAGTCACAATTATATGGATCATTTCATTGCTAATCATTTTGTTAACTTTGATTGTTTGTCTATGCTATATATCAGTCGACAGTCGAACCGCGTCTGCCAAGCCAAAAATTTTCACTTGGCAGGCCCTCAAAATAAAAAAATTTTCTGCCAAAAATGGGCAATTTTTGGCTTAACTTTTCATAAATTAGCTTTAAAATAGTCAAATGCCCCGTTGAAGTAGGATATTTGTCTTTATACTGCTAAATATTGTAGATTTCCTTGTCTTTTTTGTGCTTTTGTCTGTGACAGACATACGTCCATTCCTGTGGAGACCCCCGCCCCCCCCCCAACCCCCAAAAGGCACCCCCCACACGAACCACGTAGCGCCGGGTGACGAGGGGGGGGGGGCGCCCCCCCCTCCCCCGGCCCCTCCCCAAAACACATACGTGCCCCCCCCCCCCCCCCCCCGACCATCGGACCCCCATACCCTCTTATCGAGCAACACAACTTAATGCAGCTTTCCCAAAGTTTGCCAGGCTGTAGCTCGTCACACAGACATCGGAGAGCACTGCAAATAGGCTCATTCGACGCGCCGTGGTCGAATTGTGGGGGGTCCTTCTTTGACAAAAATTTTTTAGAGCCATATTGAAAAAGTTATTTCAAAAAAACTTTTTTAAAAAAATGTCCGGTGTCCGGGCGCACACCGACCGACCGTCCGTCCGCACCTTTGCAGACACTTTGGCAGCCTCTGGGGCTGGGATCTCAACGGTTCTAGGGTAAATCAGGCCAAAATAGTGTCAAGGCACCTCTATTTTGGGCATTTTCCGCGTTTTTTAGGTCGAAACATCAACTTTTTGGGTAAAAATTCAGTTTTTTGGGGTTTTTTTGCTTGTTTTTCAATTCCAGCTCTATATTTATGCTTTTTACAGGGTTTTTCGCCAAAATAACAGCGCCATATAGGTATTTTTGGACGTAGATTACGATTTCGGCACCCGTTTGCTTCTACCTGGTCTCCTTGGGCTTGCACCAGGCCATGGTGAACAAGCAGGGCATCATCAACTTCATCTCGAAGCATTTTAAAGGGTTTTTGGTCCTACCAATAGCATCATATAGGTATTTTTGGACGTAGATTACGATTTCGGCACCCGTTTGCTTCTACATGGTCTCCTTGGGCTTGCACCAGGCCGTGGTGAACTAGCAGGTCATCATCAACTTCATCTTGAGGCTTTGCAAAATGTTTTTGGCTTATACACAGCACCATATAGGTAATTTTGGATGTAACTTACGATGATGGTGGCCATATCCTCCAAACCAGGTTGTGGTGAACAAGCATGTCATCATCAACTTCGTCTTGCGTCATTCTAAAAGATTGTTGGTCTCAGAAGTAGCACCATATATAGATTATGGTACAGGTGCCCATTTGCTTCTAGCTGATTTTCATGGGCTTCCAGCAGGCCGTGGTGAACAAGCAGCTGATCACCAACCCCATATTTGTCTCCATGCATAGGGGCCTTGCCCCTGTATGAAGTGGATGAAATTATTATATAGTGGGTTATACTAACCCAAAAAGTATCTCTTATCTATATTTTACCTGCAATTGAAGTAGGGGAAATTTTTTATTCAGCTTAATTTGAATTCTACTTGCAACTGAAGTGGATGAAATTTTTTCTTAGCAAATAAATAAGTTTTATACCTTAGATTGTGAACTTTGTGCACTGTAAAAATTATCGTCAGTCCAATGTAAAACTGGATTAATTAATGATAAGAGAGCACCTGGCCAAATTACTAATATGTATTTAAAATCTGAGCTCCCAAAAAAAGTAAAATGTATAAATATTTTTTTAAAATATATATAGCAAACACTTTTTTAACTGACTCTGCTACTTATCTCCATTGCAATTAATTGCAATTGATTATAAAAATATGCCTTGGTCTAAATTAGTATACACATGATAGTTTTCAAGAAATAGACAAAATTTGTGACTTGAAATTTTAAAAAAAACTATAACTCAACTAATGGCTAAACTCTGCGAAATTTGGGAGCCAACTACATTTTGACCAAATCAATTGCCATTAAAGTAAGGTGCTCGCTTATCATTAATTAATCCAGTTTTACATTGGACTGACGATAATTTTTACAGTGCACAAAGTTCACAATCTAAGGTATAAAACTTATTTATTTGCTAAGAAAAAATTTCATCCACTTCAGTTGCAAGTAGAATTCAAATTAAGCTGAATAAAAAATTTCCCCTACTTCAATTGCAGGTAAAATATAGATAAGAGATACTTTTTGGGTTAGTATAACCCACTATATAATAATACAAGTATGAGTCCATGTGCATGTGATTCTAATGTGATGTGATGTCCATGTGATGTCCGATTCTAAACTTCTGCTTACTTTTGAAATTAGTTAAGGAACCATAGACTTGTTTTTTTGAGTGACAAACATTCATGCATGCAAATATCAGAAACGATAGAGGAGCCACTGACTTTGTCTAAAGCACTAGTAAATAAACACACTGGTTGCAATTGCAAAAGGTGTTTACTTCATTGTCACCTTTTGCGCTTTGAGCCATTATAATTGTTTAAGGCAGGCCTTCTTTTCTTTTATCCATCACAGAGTGAGGAGTGAAACAGATTTACGGTCCAGGTGCACTGAATTGTGAGGATAGGGGAGAGAATGAAGAAGTGGTGATGGGAATGATGAGGTAGTTGAGTCACCATTGAGCACCGCCTCGACAGCGGACAGGAAGGCCTTCCGCCCGCTCCCAGCTTCCTCCGACGTGAGCCGCCTCCACCACGTGGCAGCCCTCTCAGGCCAGAAGGCGGCCCCTGCTCCACCTCCCGCCCTCCCAGTGGCAAACTGGTGCGAGCCTCGAAGATTGGAGTTTAGCAAAGGGAAGATGATAGGGGAGAGAATGAAGAAGTAAGTGGTGATGGGAATGATGAGGTAGTTGAGTCACCATTGAGCACCGCCTCGACAGCGGACAGGAAGGCCTTCCGCCCGCTCCCAGCTTCCTCCGACGTGAGCCGCCTCCACCACGTGGCAGCCCTCTCAGGCCAGAAGGCGGCCCCTGCTCCACCTCCCGCCCTCCCAGTGGCAAACTGGTGCGAGCCTCGAAGATTGGAGTTCAGCAAAGGGAAGATGATAGGGGAGAGAATGAAGAAGTGGTGATGGGAATGATGAGGTAGTTGAGTCACCATTGAGCACCGCCTCGACAGCGGACAGGAAGGCCTTCCGCCCGCTCCCAGCTTCCTCCGACGTGAGCCGCCTCCACCACGTGGCAGCCCTCTCAGGCCAGAAGGCGGCCCCTGCTCCACCTCCCGCCCTCCCAGTGGCAAACTGGTGCGAGCCTCGAAGATTGGAGTTTAGCAAAGGGAAAATGATAGGGGAGAGAATGAAGAAGTGGTGATGGGAATGATGAGGTAGTTGAGTCACCATTGAGCACCGCCTCGACAGCGGACAGGAAGGCCTTCCGCCCGCTCCCAGCTTCCTCCGACGTGAGCCGCCTCCACCACGTGGCAGCCCTCTCAGGCCAGAAGGCGGCCCCTGCTCCACCTCCCGCCCTCCCAGTGGCAAACTGGTGCGAGCCTCGAAGATTGGAGTTTACCAAAGGGAAGAGGATGGCATGGGATGAGGATGGGATTAGCTTGATTTCCATTGCAAACTGCTAAAATACACTTTTGTTCTAAAAAGAAAAAATCACAAAGATTGTGTATTATTTCAAAAATAAGAAATTTTCATTGCAAAAGAAATTCACAATACACCAATACTGAAAACAACATAAAAGAAACAAGATTAAAAGGGACGTTATTTTAACTTAAAAATGAGCATTTGAAAAACACAAAGGAAAAAATGCTAATAAGTAAAAAAAAGGTAATGGATGGCTGGGAAATTTATGAATAAGCTGAAGATGAGGGCGACGATGAGGAAAGTAGTGGAACAACCGTGCATGCTTTTGGCAGAGCCTTTGAAACCATTGTTTGGCACAGACCTGTCTCGGTTGGAATAACCCTGTGGCGGATTGGGCCAGTTGCGAAGGACAGGGAAGCGAGCAGTCACATAGTCTGGCAGCTTCTTACGACGGTGGTCGTTACAACTGTTGTAGCTATCCACAAAGCAATGGTCATCAAAAAAAATCTTTGGCTTCTCGATGTCAAGAACTGGATGATATCCAATGCCTGGCACTGAATCCTGGTCGCAGTAGTGTAAAATGTTAAAACTATAGAAATCTTCTCTACCGGATTCATCGCGTACGAGAACGGCGCCACATGATTTGCATTTTTCATTTATATCCGACAGATAGATTTTTGCCCAGCCAACAAAGCATCGAATGAAGGTTTCTGCTGGCCAGTCTTTGAGCACAGGAAGGGCGTCGACGACATGCTGTGGAAGGGCTTCCTCCTCTAGCTTGTTACAATCGTCCTGGCTACAGTTGAAGGAGTAGAGCGGGCGGCCATTGCTGTAGTCGGATGGGATGAGGCGATCATCGTTGCAGTAGCGTAAAAGGCTGTAGCCCTGTGAGTATGTCTCTGGTATGCTCGATAAGCGGACCAGAACTGCATTACAGCGGTAGCAGTCATTATCCTTTGCCCGCTTTCCGTGCACAAGGCCAAGGTAGCAAGATATCTTTTTTGCTTCTGATGGGTGCTGCGGCCAGTCTTTGAGCACAGGAATAGCATCAATGACATGGTCGGGTAGCTGGTATGACTTATCGACTTTGTTGCATGGTTGCGAGTAGGGTGTGCAATTAAAGTTGTAGAGAGGTTGGCCAGATTGAGCTTCAACAACTCTGTAGCCAGCAGGAATGGTCCGGTCGGAATCACAGTAACTTAGAAGATTGTAGGCCGCTGGATCGTTCTCGGACATGCGGAGCTGGCGCACAAGCAAAAGACCACAATAGTAGCACCTGCCCAACTGATCATAGTACGGAGGAAATCCGGTGTAGCAGCTAACTGAGTCGGGATTTTTATCAGGCCACCCTTTCAGGAAAGGCAAGTCATGCTTCACCGCTAGCCTCATTTGCCATGTGAAACTTGACTGACACGGAGAACACGATGTTGGACCACAAATACTGTTGCCATAACACTTTTGCTTGAACTGAGGTTGAGTAGAGCTGCCAGGCTGGAAGACGACTTGATAGTCGGGTTGAATCAGAAGGTTGTCTTCGCAGTAGCAAACTAGATTGTAGTCTTTGACGTTACGTTTCGACTGTACTTTTTTGCGGACTAGAAGAACAGCTTGACAAAAGTCGCACGTTTGATATGTCTTCCCATCGCAGGAACCCACGGCACAACTGATTGCCTTGCGGTGCCAGTATCGCAGCTGTGGTATTGCTTCACCAACTTCTTTCGGCAGGTTTTCAAATTTGGGGTTATTGCAATAATCAGAGGAACATGTCTTTTGGAAAAGGAGCTTATTGTTGACCAGAACAACAGCGTAGTCGGACGGGAGGCGATTTACATTGTCGCAGTAGACGTAGAGGTCGTAGGCTTTCACGTCATTTGCATCCATATTCTTGTTAAGCACCAAGACCATGCCGCATTCTTTGCAATTGGTTTGTTGTGGATAAGAATAAGTCTTTGATGAAACGATCTCGAGGTATTCCGAGCACTTTAATACTGCTGCCTGGCCGTTGGAAACATGAAGGCTGTTGCTAAGGTATGCTAGACTGAAAAGGTAGCTGAAGCCAGCGTATTGAAGTGATTGGGCTATGTGCACATTGGTTGAATATCCGGAATAAAGCATAACAAATATGAAAAAGGCGAAAAACATTTTTTGAGCTTTCACTTTTTAGTTTTCTGACTTCAGCTGTTTTTTTCCTTAAATCAAATAACTTAGCTGTACAATGCAATCCTTTTCAGATACGGTATATTTTGTTCAGTTTGCGTAACAATATAAAAAATGCAAACTAAAACTGTCCTCAAATTCTTTCCTCTGCCCGTGATGAGGCCGAAATAGAACAGGCCAAATCTTTCGGCAAATTCTCATATTCTAGCCAGTAAGCTACAATTTATTCAGATGATAGCCTAAATAATTAGCGTAATGGAGTGAGCGAGCGAAAGCATTTGGTGGGTAAGGGCAAGCCGTTAGATATCGCTGGAAGCTCAATTAGAATGAACTGAAGAATAACTGCAGAATGTAAAATTTTCGATCAGCACGACGGCGAACGAGTTAGTCAGAGGAAGCGTTTTTACCCAGTCAAAACAAAAGCATATTGATTGATCCCATCTGTTTTTAGCCTCATGCGATAGATTGGAAAACAATTCCACTTCCAGGGCCAATGCAGCTCCAAACACATTCATTTTGCGCATGCTTAATCTCTACACTCAATAGTATTGGCTTTCCCAATGCGAGACTTCTTGCCACGGGTTTTCTTTGCAATGACGTTTTATTTTTCACACTGAAAAGAACATGCGTCATTTTCTACAGAAGGAAAGGACTAATTTTGCACTTTGTTCGTTTGCAGCAGCTTAATGCGGGCAATGGAGTTATCCATGCTCTCGGCAAATATTTCTTTTCTTAATGAGCGCGTTCAATGAGCTATAGGAGGCTCATAAAAATGGACCAAAGCAAAAACGATACCTGCGCGGAGGCCATTATCCAGCCTTCATTCCCCAGACAAGCCCTCCGCCGCTTCATCCCTCCATCAAGGTTCTTATTAGAAAGATTAAAGTCAAAAACGGAGCCTGTTTTGCAAGAATTTACGGCATTACCATTCTTTGACACCGAAAATCTATTATAGTGGATTTCAAGTATTGAGCTCATCTGTTGGCTGATCTGCGTATAGTTGCAAATCGTTCAGTCATTCAGTCACCTCCAGGGGCCGGATCCAAAACGTCAGACATCAGACATCAGACATGTACAAAACATAGGAGCGTCAGACACCGTCAGACATTGGCCAATGTCCGTTGATCCAAAACGTTGGACAAGTTGTCAGACATTGTCTAATCATGTCTGACGTAGACAGTGTCTAATCTTGTCCAATGTCTGTTGATCCAAAACGTTAGACACAGTGTCTAACAGTGTCTGACGGATGTCTGACGGTGTCTGACGGTTGTCTAGCCCCATGTCTAGTGATCCAAAACGTTAGACATGGCGTCAGACATGCGACACAGTTAGACATTCCTCCTTTTGGCCATGTCTGACCGCCAGGGGCATTGGACACCGTTAGACATCAAACATAAACAGCCCAAAAGCTCCCAAATCTTGTAGACGTCTTTAACCTTGGTGCTTTTTGTCATGGTCATTTTCGGCTAAGTCTCAAGCCTTATTTTCATCATTCATATTCATGCTGATTTTTATCACATGTAGCCTGAGTAATTTCTGCATTTATTGTCTCTTTGTTTGTTTGGCCCACGTTTGTGCTAATGCTTGCTTGCTAATGTTAATGTTGTACATGTTTGCTGTCTGCAAACAATTTTTCTTATTCCTCTTTTCTCCCGTTTGTGGAAAACTTAGGTCTTCTTCCGAAAATTGAAATGCTACATGAATGCTAGTTAAATATTTTTGCCAATGAGCAAATTTTGGTAAAACTTGGTTTTTCAGTTTGTGAAAAATATTTTGGCACTAATCTTATATTTTTATTTTCCTCTCATAAAAACGGGCAACTTTTTAATCACCAGCATCTTTTGATCTTCTTAATGGATTTTAACATTTGAGGTCAATTCAAAATGCCTGAATTCAAAGAATGAGTAAAAGTCGAAAACCAGCTGTTTCATCTGAATGAAGGCCAAGGTAGTCTGCGTTTCCTTGTAATTCAGAGATGAGAATCTTGTAAACCTTTCCCAGTAATGTTTTACTGTGGCAAATCGTGTCTAATGTTTTGCATCAGGTGTCAGACGTCTGATGAGATGGCAAATCATGTCTGAGACTTTTGGATCAGTTGTTTGACACAGTTTGACGCAATTAGACATGGCGTCAGACGTCCAATGCCATGGCAAACTCTGTCCATCACTTTTGGATCAGCTGTCAGACAATGTCGCACATCCATTAGACGTCTGATTCGACGTCTATGTCTGTCCATGGCAAACGGTGTCCAACGTTTTGGATCCCGCCCCAGGTTTGGCCAAAACGACAGTCGGCCTACTCTGAATGGCTTTCGCTGTTCCTGGCTGATTTTCTTGGTCAAAACCGTAAAAAATCGAGCTCACTTGGATCATGGAACATAGAGCCAGCCGATGGAAGCATCAAAACTACCTGTATTCGTTCTTTTCTCACAGTTCTACCCAGGATATAATCTGAGGCACACCGTTTGTTCACGGCATTCCAGTGACCTGAACCGGATAAAGTACCTGCTGCAGCTTCTAGCAGGTGCTGCTTTCATGATCACTCTATTAGCCGATGTTCGAGACTCCTCCAGTGCATTGCGAATCCGACTCCAGTCTCATGAGGCTCCATTCTTTTTCTTGGCTATGCTGCCTAGGAGAGTTGGAGACATTTTTCCGGACTTACGACAGAGCTCAGGTGCTTTGCGCATTAGGACGCCACCTGGTGTAGGACAGACCTGTGTTCCTGTGAGCATCCTCAACGACTTCAGCCATAGCCCGGCTGTACCATCATTGGCTGCTGATGAATGCGCATTCGTCCTCCAGAGCTTTTTGGCTAAGAGGCGGCGGCAATAGGTTGCTTTGCTTGTTCCGACACAGCCATACGCTTGGTAATCTTATGGAAGTTGATCGAGCAGTACAAGATGCCGCTGCGAAGACTACGCCTTCATGGTAGTCGCAAAAACTTTTCCGATAACAGTTCGCTTTGCTGTTCAATTGCACACATCATATTTTCCTGCACGCTGCTAACTAAGACATGATTGGAGGTGGAAGCATGCCGTTCGTGTACGGCCTTCATCCGCATCTATCTTAGCCGGCATCAAACACCAGGGACCTCCCTCTGCCTATAGCGGTCCGCACCAACTGAGCTGGGAGCCCCCGTTCCACTCACTGCGCCCAGCTACAAGTGCGGCCGCCCTCCGGTGCAAGAGGGCAGGCTTGCAAACTTCGCCTCTCACCTGCTGGACGTCAGATGCCGGCTGAGCAAGGTGATGTCGAAGAAGGGCGGCAACATCACTGGACCGAAGAGCCGATGGAGTCCTGGGGCTGGTGTGAGCGTGGAAGCCGTCATCATCACCTTCACAAGCTCTCCCCATCTGGCCCAGAACGCCAAAATGATGACTGGATCGGAAGATGCCACTCCTGCCCAATTCCAGCGCCCGACAACGCCGCTCCAACGTCTGCCCTGCAATCGCCATCCTACTCTCAGCCTGGATAACTCCAAGCCGGAAGAACCGCAGCCACCACAGCACCTCAGACGCCGAGCGACTGGTGACGGCTGCGAGGGATGCCGGCTTTCTCAACGACGCAGAGGCTCTGGGCAAGGCAATCTCGGCAGACTTCCGAGTACGTCTGGCCCAGTTCACGTGTCGAGGTTGGAGTGCGGAGGGCGCCAACCAACTATCTGAGCCTACGCTCTGTGCACCATGTTCAGGCAAATGCCCATGCTGCAGCTCTCGTCGTATCTGATACAGGGAATGTATTGCTTCTTGATCCTGCCTGTTCCATGCCATTGCTTATTGGTAGGGACAATGGTGATTCACAGTGGTGGAAGGTTTACTTGGAAGCAGGCATAGCTGGTCTACCTGGCTTTCAGCCAGCCAGTATTCTGGTCTTCACCTCCACTCCCGCCCCTACCTTTATTTCAGCCACCTACTTTGGTTTATGATATAGTAGAGGATGATGATGAAACACAGCTTGAGCTAAATTGATTAGCTTATTTCAATCTGATGTCTAGTCTTATGGCGCATGGTTTCCCTGGCCTCTTATTCTTAGTTGAAGCTTGAGCCACATGTTGAATGGAGACTTCTTCAAAGGCGACCAATCTCATACGTGTCAACTAAAGCAAACTAAAACAGATCTGAACTGAAGCTTTACGTTTTCTCACTTCAGCGATTTTTTCTTCAATCAATTAGAAACGTTGAATAATGAAAAACTTTTTTTTCAGTTGTTGCTTAATTTGTTCGATGTCAAAAAAATATAAAATGCAAACAGCCAACAGATGTATAGAAATGCTCTCTTCTGACTTTAATGAGGTCGACACAAAACAGACCAGTCCTATCTACAAATGGATACAAAGTTACGAGAGCAATCCCCATATACTGGCCACTGGCCAGTAAGCTACAATTCATTCAGAAGGTAGCCAAAATAATTAGCGTAATGGAATGAACAAGCGAAAGCATTTGCTGGATTGCGGCCAGCAGTATAGGGGCAAGCCGCTAGATGTCGCTGGGGTCCCGAATGAGCCTTTGTGCTGGGTGCAGTATAGCCAAGAGGGTCGGACCGGGCCCCATCCTGGTAGGCATTCAAACCTCTTTGCCCGAGCAACTCACACCCTACTCCTTCCACTCCCATTCATCCTTTTTTTCTTTTCTATGAAGCAGGAGTAGAATTCGGCTAGCTAAAAACAAATTATGATAGGCCTTGTATTTGCCATTTATTAGCTCTCAAATTCCCACTTCCTATTTGCAGTCCAGTTTTCGAACAGCGCGCGCACTTTTGCCCTTGACAACGGCGACAATTATCCGGGAGAGAGGGTAATCATGGCTGGTATCCTTGCGCAGTGTGTGTAGGAAATGAGGGTCCCTAGGGAAAGGGCAACTGGGGAGCCAAAGTTGTGAGAGTAGCAGATGGGAGCGTGTTGGCAGAGAAAACAGAGGGTTCACCTGTCATTAGCCTCCCCCTCCCCACGGCTGCTGGCCACCCACTCTGGTCTGCCCCGCTCACACAACCTTCATCTGCGCCCTTGCCCGCCTGGCTCCAAATAGGATCCCTCCATACAATAGGACCAACCCTAGGCCGCCCCATAACAACTTTATTCCACCCTCTTCCAGATGCCGCATATTCATTGAGATTGGATTCTCTCTATATGGCCGCCCCCGAAACTCCTCGGCAAGATTCATCTGACGGTTTTGATTCCTCTTCTATCCTCCCTCATCAATTGGAACGAGATTGATTTAGCAGATGACTGGCTGGCAAAGGAATGGGCTGGGCTGCTGTCTCAAATCGCCAAACTTGCCACCTCTGCCGCCGCCACATTCCGCCACATCGACAGCCAAATTAGCGCCGTTAGCAGTCCAGAGCCTGCTGGCCTCATGTTTGCTCAGTCCCTGCAAGGTTCCCAGATGGATTCGAAACGGGCCAGTCTCATCAGCCGTCTGGGCATCCTGGAGGAGACCATGGCAGTTGCTGAGTCACAGTTTGCTGCCTCGAAAGGTTGCCAAAATTTTCAGCTTTTTCTCTGACAGAAAAAAATTAATTTGAAAGGTGGGAAGGGAGGACAGTTAAGGCCTCGTCTTCCCCTGCACTGCCAGGCTTGGAGCAGCAACAACTGGCTGAAGTGTGAACCGGTGGACAGGCATTTCTTCCTGCCCAAAAGCCGAACGCCGGCCTTGAAGGCTCTTTACAAGTTTCTTTGCAATCATTTCAGCCATTTTTAAAAAAATAATTTTAATTTTTTAATTTTTCGAAAAATAGTAATTTTTGCAGGCAAGCAAACAGCATCGGTGTAACGGGCCGACAGCGAACTTGCGCCACACAGACGGCGGACTCTGCACAGTCTCCCTCGGTAGGCAAGATTCAGCCATATGATAGGCCTTTTCTAGGCAGGCAGCATCTGTCGGCATTCATGGCCCCTTACTTTTTATGCCCCCTCCCCCTCCTCTTGGCCCAGTCGTTTGTTCCGCGGATGAGCAGACGCGCTGGGCGCACCTTTGCTTCTTTTTCCCGCCCTGCCCTCACCACTATACCCCCTTCACTGCCCAACAACAGATGGTTTGGTAAGTCTTTTTTTCCGCATGGCTGTGAATCCATACTCTTCCCCTTTTTGTCAACCCATTTCTAGGACTGGCCTTTCAGATCAATGTCAGCTTAGCTCCCGCCTTTGCTGAGCGAGGGAATTAACTGGGAGGGGGATTAGGAATCAACTGGGAACAAGTGGCTGCATTTGGGGGGAAGGGCAGTGAGTGGTTGGGAGGGATGAGTGGGTAATTGCCCGGCCCCACTGCCTCATTAGCCGTCCCTTCCTAATTGGATGTGACATCCCTTAGACTACCCGTTCATACACCATTCGTTTGAATTTATCTCCATTTCGAACTGAAAAGAAACGAAAAAAGGCAAAAAAAACATTTTGATAAATCAGCAGGAAGAAGAGGAGAACACGAAGAGGGTAAAAGCGGAGCTAGTTGCGGTGGAAGTGTCTGGTCGGGCCATCCGCCGGTTGGCTGAGAAGAGGAGCTCCCTCATCCTTGACTCTGCCGCCAAAAGCCCTTCGCCCACTGATCAGGCATACTCAGACAAACTATCCCACTGCCCCTGCTGCCAATTAGCTGTTTGACAGGTCTTCACTGGCGCCAAAAACAGACGCAAACGCAGCACTCGACGAAACACCATCGCCATCACATCCTCTCAGCTCCCCTCTTCACCTCAGCAGGTTTATTTATTTATTTATTTTATTCATTTTTATTTATTTATTTACACCAGCAAGCCAATGATCTCCTGTCTTTCGGAAGCAAAAGCTGATAGTAAACACAAAAGCTAAAGAATCTTCCGAGTCGGGGAATTGAACCCCGGCCTTGTGGGTGAGAGCCACAAATCCTAACCACTAGACCAACTCGGACATGGAGTACCCAGCCCCAATTCTTCAATAGGTCACACTCAAATGAATCCAGGGCAAAATGCCGCCACCGCCTCCACCTCGAGGCAGCACCCTGCCAAGACGCCAGAAAACTCTTACCCCGCCCAGCCCCAGCAAGGAGACTACCAGCAAAGGCCAGCCAAACCTTCGCATGGAAGGCGCCTTCAAGTTCCCTTTGACCCATATATCCTGCCCAATGGACTCAGTAAGAGCATTTGAAGGCGTCTGAAACGATCGCTCAGTCTGCGACTGCGCAAAGGGAGCGGGAAGGGTCTGGCGGAGGGAGCTGATGAGGATTACGACCAACCGTCCGCCGTGGCCTCACCCCCAACTCGCGTCCCCACTTCATGCTCCATGCCAGAGGCCATCAAGGATCGTCTCTCAGGGTTCCTTCTTCCTTGTCTCTATTGGCCTAAACTGACCTGCTTCATGAACTCAATCCGCAGACTGGAGGCAGTGAAGGCCAAGTGCCGCTCCAAACTGCCCATCTCCAGCCAATCCCAGGTGCTGAGTCTGGCCAGCCACCTCCGCCAGCAGCCTTCCCCTGCCCTGTCCAACCGCGTTGGCCTGCCTTTTTGCTCTCAGCATGGAGTATGATTGTTAAATGGTTTCTGATATTGGATCGCTCTCCTTGTCTCTGCTCCCAGCTATGAGAAGTTCATAAAAGAAGCGGCTTTGAAGGCTTCGCGAGTCTCATCCTCCGGCTACACCTCCATTCCCGGCCGATCTCAAAGGCCCCACTCCATCGTGTCCCTGGATTTCACTAAGTGAATTCCTTTCTGGGGGGCAAAAAGGTGGCGATAGGGTAAGCGATGGTTTGCAGTGGTCTGGGTGATGGTTATCGAGAAGGCTACCGTTTGGACCTGCCCGGGTCCAGCTCCTCACTTTCCAGAGGCGAGAACCCGTACTCCGCCGACTCCACCTACTCCTGCGACATGGAAGGCTACTATACATCCATGCATCGGTTCAGCGCCTCCCTCTGCCTCTTTTCTCCTCCAAGGCTCTCTGCAAACCCCCAGGGACTGTGGCCTGGTGAGTGGGAAGGCCTGGGCCCTGGCGCACAGCGCGGACACCATCCTGGAGTCACCAGCGGAGGAGGAACAGCCCCCTTCCCCACCGCCCCAGCACCTGAGGGGTCCACAGCCCTACCCATCGCTTTGTGGCCCGGTGGAGTCGCCTTCTCCGGAGCCTCCCAGGGAATCGTCGCAGGAACAGGCACTCTCATTGTTAGCTAGCCGATGGATGGGAGATCAGTGGAAGAATTTGCAGATTGATCGATGGCTCCTGCACAAGTTTGAAGAAGAGCTACGGCTGAAGGAAGCTAAAAGCAGTGCTGTCAAAGTTCTGTAAATTGATTGCTTCATTGCTTGCTGGTTTTGCGGTTATGATTGTGACAGTTGATAAAGAAAAGATGACGGCCTACGTATGCATCAGAAAAGTTTATGTGACAGCCCATGCAAAGTAGGTGGGGGCAAACGCAGTGCCGCATTTGTTGTGAGTTCCGAGGCGCACAAGGCAACAGACAGACGCACTGTCAAAAAGAAACTACAAATTTTCGCATTGCCTGGTGTTTGGTGCCTGGAGGAGGCGTGTAGAATGGCAGGGAAAGAAGATATTGGGGACTCCTATTCCGCCAGAGGCTTTGTCTCAAAGTACCCGCATCGGCACAGTTCACCATCGTCTTCCGTTCCACTTTATCTGGAGCATTAGACTAAATCCATTGCTCATAGTTTTCAGGCTTCTTTGCCGCATTCAAGGTCGGGCAGCTTTCGCCCCATTCACAAAAACACTTCACCGTAAGTTCCATCCGATCATTATTTTAGCTCTAAGAAGAAAGGCGAATAGAAGCTAAGATAAACTGTGCTTGATCTGCGAACTATCGCGAAATTCCATTTCGAGAAAAGGAAATCAAAGTACGTCTTAAATTTGAGGCCAACTGCTCTGCGTTCGAAATGCGCCAGCTGCACCCAGTCATCATCGGTTGCTAACAGATCAATTATGCATTTGTCTATGTTGCATCAGTTTGATAGGAGGGAAGAAAGAAAGAGCCTATTCGGTCGTCTGTGGACAGTCTGCAGCAGACGAACCTGCTAGCAGGAGCGCAGAGGCCATCCTTGGACGATGTGGAGTCGGTGTTCGGGGGCTCCTGCACCGTTTCTTCCGTCTTCGGCAGCTCCGTCTCCTCCTCCGACCCTAGCTCTCTCCTCGCCTACCTCCCTTTGGTATCCCTTCTTTTGGCTACTCAAAAGAAAGCTCGTTTCGGCACACTTCGTTTCATCGGCTTGCGTGTTCCCAATGCAGAGCAGCATTTCAGACACTGCCGAGCAAAACGGAAGCGAAAGGGAGCGCAGACGTGAGCTGGGGCAGCCAGGATACACTAGTGGAGGAGTCGGTCACTAGCGAATCGAAGAACTACTCGGAAGACTCCTCTGAAGTCAACTTCAAGCCCAATCGGCCTCCCGTTCGAGCAGAAAGCAGTTGCGGAGCGA
>JASANA010002174.1:0-28117 GCA_030248095.1 Ptycholaimellus sp. GST1_10
AAAGGCTTGTATTTCAGTAATTAACTTTTTTCGTTTTTGGTCAAAAAATGATTCAAAAATGAAGCCCATGCCTCCCTCAATGTGAGTAACCTCCATCACTGGACTCATAGAAGGTGATCAGAACACAAAACGCAAAAAGAAATCCAACAAGTATATGGCGCAAAGCGCAATAGGTGACCGCGGAGGGCTTACACATTTACATGTAGTAAAATTTTAAAAATCAAGGAAAAAATTCTGCTGTGAAGGTGATCATTGCATCTCAAAAAGGAAAATTTGTGGTTTCTAAACCAATTTCGAAAGCAAGCACATATTTGGAATTGCTATATATGAGTTGTGAACAAAAAAACTTAAGTCCTCTGTTCAATTCTTAGCCGTTCAGCTGTTACTGATTATTGATGACATTGCCGTGCATGAAAAGTTTGTCACTCAAGAAGGCAAGTCTGTGGTTTCTCAACCATTCTCAAGAAAAAAAGCCCAGATTTGCAAATCGTTATATACGACTTGTGAACAAAAAAACTCAAGTGTTCTGTTCAATTATAAGCCGTTCAGCTACTTAATTATCGATGCCATTGTCATGCATGAAAGTTTGTTACTCAAGAGGGCAAGTCTGTGGTTTCTGAGCCATTTTCAAAAAGTAAGCACAGATTTGGAATAGTTATATACGACTTGTGAACAAAAAAGCTCAGGGGTTCTGTTCATTTATCTGCCGTTCAGCTGCTACTAGATTATTGATGCTATTGTCATGTGTGAAAGTTTGTCACTCAAGAGTGCAAGTCTGTGGTTTCTCAACCATTTTCAAAAGAAAGCACAGATTTGGGAATTGCTACATACCACTTGTGAACAAAAAAACTCAAGTTGTCTGTGCAATTCTCAAGATTACAGGTGTTACAGCGCAAAAACTATATATTGCAATGTTTAAACCCTTCTACCCAAAAAAAAAATAATGTTTCAAATGCTCGGCAAACCGGGTACGCTACCCCTCCAGATCTTCCTGAAAATCGCCCCTGCATCACCTTTCAGGGAAAAAAAAGTTTGTCCAGATCCGTTGAAAATTTGCCCGTTTTCCGAACATGCATTCAGACATATATATATACATATATATGAAGACAAAAGTTGAGTAACCTTAGACGGCGGAGCGGCCCTTTCGGGCTGTCTCTGCGGTCAAAAATCGCATTAAAAAATTAACTGCTTCCATATTTTGAGAAACTGTTCCAAATTGTAGCGTTCTATAGGAACAGTTTTTTTTGATATAACTGAGCAGTATATTTATGTTTTTAACTACATGGGTTTGTAGACAGAAGCTCTGGCTGGTTAAAATGTAAACTGGTTTTGTGTATGTGGAGATTATCCCAGTAGCATAGCCTAGCATGCGTGAGCACGTGAGGCAAAGCGTAGGGGCCGTAGCGACCGTGCCCAGAGGCTGGTAGGAGCTCTGGCGGCCCTGCCTGGAGCGGCAGGCGGCCGAAGGCCCGCTTATACAGTTACCCCATTTTTCGTCCGCCTGTCCGCATATATATATGTGTGTGAGAACCGCAAGCCCGTACTCTCTTAGTTTTTCTTCAAATGAAAATTCTCTTAAAATGAAGTTCAATGAAGTTTTTCGAAAATGTGACTTTTACTTGTATTTATTATTAAAAGTACATACTTTTAGTTTCAAAAGCCTCATAAACCAAAACGAGGCCTAAAAAGTCTCCTCTTTCTGTTTGTTGTTTGTTTAATCCAATTGAGTTCTAGTTGCTGTGGAAAACTGAAACCATGCAATTGTCAGCCATGCTCAACCTCCACATGCAATGGCTCAAAAATGCATTCCTTCCTGGCACAAAATTATTGATCATGTCAAACTGAATCGAACCATGTTAAGTGTCAAGACGGCCACGCATCTATTGGCAACAGCCGATATTAACTTGTTGGGCATAGGCAGTGGTCATAGCGGCTCGAACAACATTCTGCTTGGGGTCAGCGTTTCAAATCTAGGCTTATTAGTGGCCATGATTGGTTCCTCATATGGTGAAGAACGCTCATCATTTTCTAGCTCAAGAAGCCAGCCATGGTGCTTAATGAGATCTGTGGATGACCAGTCTCGTCACACGGCAAGAAAGCTCCTAATGACAAATGAGACAAATGACAAATCCTAATGACTCCTAGTTTCCTTAGTGATGGATGGAGAGGTCTCTACTCCTCCTCAGCTCTGGTGGGAATAGATGAGGGTATTCTCCATAGCCTTCTTCCCAAGCAAACGAGCAAGAGTGAAGTAAAATTGCATAGGATGCGAGAAGGAGGTAGTGCGGGCAGTTGGTATGGCTGCGGTGGAGTGAAGTAGGTGGGGAGATCGAGAGGAAAGCATACCATATGCCAAACCGCGACGTTTCCCTCAACAGATTACGCGGGGCATTTTATTTGCCCAAGTAAAGAAAAGAAAATGAATCACACTCCATCCTCAACAGAAAAGGAAATGGAGCAGAAACAGAAGAGAGCCTAAAGGTGCATAATGCTAGGCATTGTCTCAAAAGAAAGCATGACAGAGCCAGAGAAGTGGGGAAGGGAGTATGGAGGCTCAACAAAGGCATGCTACTGAGAGAGAAGAGAACGACGATAGGTACGCAGGTCTCGTGCCGTGAGAGGAAGAAAAGGGAGAGTGGGAGGTGGGACTGGAGGGGTAGGGGCAGGCTCGTCCGTGCCGCTTGTCAGCTCCTCCACGTCGTCCACCCCGCCACGCTTGCCGGACACCTCATCAGCCCCGTCAGCCTTGTCGGCCTTCCCCGCATCCATGGAGTCGCTTGAGAAGGCACACAGGTCCTCAGGGCCGGAACTGGAGAGCAGATCGAGCTCCAGAGGGACGAGATGGGAGATGGAGCGAGTGCAGCTGTAGCCAGAGGCGTCGGAGACTGCCACATAGCGGAGAACGCCGTCATTGCTGGGGAGCAGCTTGTCCACGCTGACCAGCTTCCAGTTGGCCCTCTTTGACTTCTCCACCAGGAGGCAGACGTTCCCCAGCTTCACCTCCACAGGCTGTCCTTGATGCAGTTGGTGAAGGTGCTGTTGGCGCAGATGAGTCTTGTACTCTGTGCTCCAGTGATGCCAGAACATGTCCACCAGCTCCTGTCGATGCTGCACTTGGAGATGCAGTAGTCAAGCAGGCCGGGAACTTAACAGAGACAAGGCTCTGGAAGGAGAGGAGCTTGAAGCTGGACATGAAGCGAGAGTAGGTGAGTGGGCGTGAATGGCTGGAGGTCCTGTGGGTTGTTGGTGAGGTTGGTGAGTGGGTGCTGGTTGAGTACGGCCTTGATGAGGCAGAGGACCCTGCTGAGCCCGAAGTCAGAGACCTTCTGGTAGCCCAGGGAGGCGCGCAATAGGCCCTTCACCATAGCCAGCATCTTCTCAACACCTCCCTGCCTCCACGGAGCTTGCACGGAGCTGACGGAGAGCTTGAGGGTGATGTAGGAGGGGAATGAGTCGGCGAGATTGGCAAATCCCTTGAACGCGGTGGCGCAGTCCAGGTAGATGGTGCCAGCGGTGAGCCCCTGTCTGACTCACATCCGCTGGAAGGCGCCAACAACGGCTGCAGTGATGTAGTTCTCGAGGACTTCCAGGTGTCTGAAGGAGCTGAAGACGGCCACCCATCTAGTAGTATACTGCTTACGGGAGTAGTTGTAGGT
This sequence comes from Ptycholaimellus sp. GST1_10, assembly GCA_030248095.1. NCBI lineage: Eukaryota > Metazoa > Nematoda > Chromadorea > Chromadorida > Chromadoridae > Ptycholaimellus > Ptycholaimellus sp. GST1_10. The sequence goes on from JASANA010002174.1 coordinate 3,657, forward strand.
GTAAAGGGGCCCCAGCTGGTCCAGGAGGATATGATGGAAGGGAGGCAGGTGAGGCTGGAGCCACTGCAGAGGAAGGAGCCCAGGCGGAGGCCGGTGGAGAGGACAACGAGTTGCTCTGGCGCAGGTCCCACATCCTCGCATTGCTCTCTTTACTCCAGGCAGTCCTTGAGTAGGACAGCGATGGAGTCGGACTTGAGCCAGTACTTGCGAGGGGCCAGCGTGGAGCAGTTGCTGGTGGGCTTTGAGGGCTAGGAGGAGGACCAGGCGAGATGAGCCAGGCAGGAGAGCCGTTGACTCCTCCGCCATCCGCGTGCCCACTCGCAGCACCCCATCGTCGGAGAGGAAGACAGAGAGCTGATTGCAGATCTTATCTTTGGAGTGACCCTTGTACTGGAGATTGGAGTAGAGGGTGGGGTAGAATCGAATATGTGTCTTGCACATGAGCACGTGCAGGGCCTCTTTCTTCTCCTCGCCAGACACCTTGTCTCCTTGCTGCTTCCTCTGTCGTTGATGTAGACGAAGGATGAGGGCGTAGGTGGTCTGGAGCAGAGAGGAGAGAGCCTTGGGCTTGTCCACAACAAAACCACCCCACAACCCCGTGAAACAAGGCCACATGTCCACCGCGAACAAACAAAGATACTGACCTCCCGGCTACCCCACACACATCCCCCGCCTCCCCCCCCACAATTGGAGGCCCACTGGGTGCTGAGCCAGTAGAGGACGACCATTGCCCCCAAACCCCCCTCCGCCATGGAACCAACAAACAACAAAAAAACACACCCACCCCACCCGGACGAAGTGACGCTGAAGGCCCTGGGAAAACACCCCCACCCACACCGACCGAGGAAGAAGCAGCCGGGGGTGGAGACGAGCTTGGACTTGGTGGCCAGGAAGATGGGCTTCCAGCCTGGACCACGTCGGCCATGAAACAGTAGGCACCCCCCCCGCCCACCCGCCCCCCCCCCCCCCCGCCTCTCCTCGAAGCGAGGAACGACCCAAGCGCCCAACACCCACCCCCCACTACCAGCACAACGCGACCCCCAGAGCCGCCCAACACCCACCCCCACTCAGGCCCACTGGAGGGGCGCTGTAGGAAGGGGCCAGGTAGAGGACGAACCTGGAAGGAGATGGCGGAGAGGAAAGAGCACTTCGTGAAAGGGGCCTCAGCTGCACAAGGTTCTGAAGACTTCCCAAACACTCCTGTTTCTTCTGCACCTGAACAGGGCGAGAGCTCCCCAACTGCACACGAGAAGAGGGCTTGGCCGAGGCGAAGAGGGCGATGAGTCTGGCAATGACATGCTTGGCGTCCTTGGGTTTGGAGAAGGGGAAGACACCGTTGTCGATGTAGAAGCTGTCAGCTAGGGTGCGCATCTCCTAAGGGTGCAGTCCGTAGTGATCACCACAGCCCCCAAGGTGCTTGAGGCAGGCAAGGAGGACTTTGGGACTTGGACTGGCCCCCATCACCAGCCGGGAGTACATCTAGACATCCATGTTGTAGCTGGAGAGGGGTGCGGCAGTCTGGGGGGAGTAGGATGTCCTGGTGCTCAGGGTGAACCACAATGCCATAGAAGGCGGCGGAGACATCCGTGATGAAGACGTGCTTGCCCTCGCGGAACTTGCACTGGAGGCCAAAGAGGTCGGAGATGTGATTGTTGTCGGTGCAAAGGCAATCGTTGAGGATGTAGCCCTCTGAGGTCTTGGCTGAGCAATCCAGGACTGGCCTGCACTTCATGAACTCTGCTCTGTACTTGAATACTGGGCAGTGGGGGATGTAGTGGAGGAGAAAAGGAGGACGGGCAGAGGTGATGGGCTCGATGATGCCCTTGGCTGCGAACTTGTCAAACTCTCCATAGTGCAGGGCCATCTCATCAGGGCTGTACTTGGACTCCAGGCAGATGCAGCGAGAGAGGGCACATCGGACATTGGAAGTGAGGCGAGAGATGGAGTCCTTGACAGGAAGGCTGACGAGGAAGCAGCCGGCATCCATGCGGGTGATGTCGAACTCCTTGTCCACCTGCTTGCTCCCCCCCCCCCCCCCCCACCCCCCCCCCCCCCCCGCGATGCCCAGATACTCCAGATCCGCCATTCTCTTCAACTCCTCCTCCACCCTCCCATAGGAAAAGAGGAAAGACTTGAGTTGGAGGAGAAGAGGAGTTGGAATGGAATTGCTTGTCCACCCATCCCTTGAGAATGTTGCTGTAGGGTGTGAGGAAGCATGAGAGGCCGGGGGTGACCTTGAGGGCGGTGACCTTGGGGCCGATGATGTTCTCGCTCTAGTTGACGCCCAGTAGGTTGAGGTAGTGGCCAGCGGGGAGTGTCTTGACGAGGTCCAGGTGCAGCTCAAAGCTGCTTACCATCACCGGAGCCACCACCTCGTCCACCAGAAGTGCCACCACTGGCATCACATTCCCGTCCTGTCGCAGCAGCTCCAGATCCACATAGCACATTTGCACGTACTTGGTCTGGCCATTGCATGTGGTGGAAAGGGAGACGTGAGCCGATCCATAGGCACATAGGCCGAGGCACGAGGCGCAGTCCCTGGTGATCCAGGTGAAGGAGGAGCAGTCATCTGCCAGCAGCTCCACCCGCCCGCCCTTGCCGCCCTTGGGGTTGTAGGCGTTGAGTGAGCAAAGGGTATGGAGAGTGTAGGGGAGGCCATGGTCCGATGGGGAGGCGAGGCCAGCACAGGCGTTGCCGGAAGCCGAGGCCAGGGCAAGATGGAGGATGGTGTGGTGTTTGGCCTGGCATTCCTGGCAGCAGCCCTTGTTGTGGCAGTCCTCAGCCTCATGGCGCTGGTGGAGGCAGTTAATGCAGAGGGGGATCTCTTTGGCCCAGCGGAGGCCGGCTTGAGGAGTGGTGTAATTGGTGCAGTCCTGGGGGTAGTAGTTGGTGTCGCAGTAGGCGCAGTACATTGTGCTCCCATCCGCTCGCTGCAGCTATGGCTTGTCTGCACTTGGGGCACTGGCCGGATGATTCTGAGGCTGGTTCTTGCGCTTCTGTTGCGAGGTCGGCTGAGGTGATGAGCAAGGTCCAGACTTGGCCGGATGAGACTGACCCGCTCCTAGAACTGCAGCGCCGGAGGAGGAAGGAGCATTGGTGTCCAGCTCTCGTCAGAAGCAGGCCTTGGTCTGGAGGAGGATGATGAGGTCATCAAAGAGGGGTCTGTCAGGACTCCTGTCCGACGATGCTGCATCACAATCATCTAGTCCGCGGCAGCTTGGCGGAGATGAGGGGAAGGTGGGAGTCCAGATTGGCGATGCTGTGTGCCCACAGCTGATTGGCGGTGGCAAAGAGGAAGTCAGCGAGGCTGGAGATCTGCTCCCAGCTGGTGAAGGAGGGGATGGGGACAACGTTGTGCAGGGCCTGGATGAGCTCCAGCTTCATCCCAGCCAGATCCCCTTATGCCTCCAGCAGAACCTTCTTGGCCTCCTCATAGTCTGTAGCCTTTTATCGCTGGTACCAGACGACCTTGGTGTGGGCCTGGCCCTTGAGGCAAGAGAGCAGGAGCTCTAGCTTGTCGGGCGCCGGCATAGGGTCCTGGTTGAGGCGGGATGGCCAGCAGAGGTGACCTGCCCAGTGGAGGTGGGCTGCCCATCAGAGGTGGGCTGTGATTGGGAGGCAGAGGTGAAGGGGGTCGCCAAGGACACCACGAATGCCGTTGATAGCATGCCCAAACTTGTCACCACCAGAGCTTGTGAAGTAGTCGTAGGTCCCATGCCTGTACTTGACACAGACCCCATCAAGGACGAGGCTAAAGTAGGAGCAGAGGCAGTAGTTGCAGTCGTCGAGGACGATGCAGGTGTGAGACTGGAAGAGAACACTGGAGGAAGGGGGATCCCAGCAGAGGCGGGCGGCTCTGGATGAGTGTCCGGGGGGAGAGAGGCAAAGGCCCATCGATGGCGCATCGACTGGGATGAGTGGATGATGGCGGCATTCGCTGCCTCTGCTCACTAGACCAATTGCTGCATCTGCTCCACCTCCTGCTGCAGGACGGCATTGGCTGGGGATGCTTGGTTGGCCTCCATGCTCTTCTCGATGAGGGAGGAGGAGAGGTCATCGTTGGAGTCTTGAGCGACTGGAGGTCCCAACGGAGGCGGGCCTCGGACTCCTGGAACTCATTGAGGTTCTGCTCCTGCACTCGCGTTCCCTCGTCCTTGAGGGCCTTGAGGCGCTGCTGCATCTCCTTCTTCACGGCCTCCAGAGAGTACCGCAGGCACTCCACCTCGTTCTGCATCGACTGTGAAGTGGACTTGGCCTGTTGACAAAGAGCCTGTTCTTGAAGGAGAAGAGAGTCCTGTTCCTGCTGCAAACGCTGGGCTTCCTGTAGGGCTCGCTGGGCACTGAGTCGCTCTGCGGTGACGGTGTCCAGGGAGGCCTGAAGCTCTGTCTGGCGTTGCTGAGAGGCGAGGGCCTGAGCCTGGAGGGCCTCCTTGGCTGTGTCGGCTTCTCGCTGAAGCTGAGCGATGCGGATGGCAGAGGCATCCTCCTCCAGCTCCCGGTCGTTCTCATGGTCCTCGCCCTATTCCTCCACGTTGGCGCCCTCCTCCTCCGGGTTCTCCACCTCATCCTCCTCATTCTCCTCGTTCTCCTCCCCATCGACTGGTCCCGCTTCGTCCAGCTGTCCTGCCACAGCCATCTGCTGCATGAACTGGGACTCGGGGATGCCGTGGAATCGTGGCGGAAGGTGAGGAGAGGAGGCGGGGTCAGCGACAGACTCTCATTCCTCCATCAGCTCCACCCAGAGGCGCTCCTCATGAAGAGCTAGACTCGAACGCTGGAAAGGCAGTCCAGTCTGCTCCTGGAAGTGGGTGGGGCTGATGTAGGAGTATTCCTGGTAGGAGGTGTGCTTGAGCAGGCCCTGATCCTTGAGTTGTAGACGGAGAGGCCGCGGAGAGCGTCCCATGCCCAGCTCGCAGGGTGGACAGAGGAAGATGAAGGGTTTGGTGCCGTCCGTCCACTCTCCGGGGGCGATGGTTTGGGAGAGGATGTGGCGGGCTTCCAGGGCATGATAGGCAGTCTTGGAGGTGGCGCCGCAGGACGAGAAGGCATTGGAGAGGCCGGCGAGGCAGAAGATGTCCTGGCACCGGAAGCACTTGAGCTGGTAGGAGAGGTGGTGCTCGGTGTCACAGGCATGGCTGCAGTCGGCCGGGTACTGCTGGGAGACGAGGGCGAAGCGAGTGGGGAAGGCTAGGCCGCCAGCAGAGGCGGGGCATGCTCTTGTTCCACTTCCATTCTTCTCGACCTTGTTCTGATTCTAAGCCCTAGAGAGGGCTATTGGGGTGGATGAGAAGGGTGAAGGTCGATGAAGAGGAGGTGAAGGTTGTTGAGGAAGAGGTTGGAGAGGATGATGAAAGAGGTGGGAGACCTGTACGGCTGGGGGTCCAGAGAAGGAAGATGAGTTGTCCTTGAAGATGTTCTGGCCGCCGACGAAGGTGAACTCCCTGGTAGACAGGCTCCGCAAGCTGATGGATGGAGAGGTCTCTTTCTCCTCCTCAGCTCTGGTGTGATTTGATGAGGGTTATCTCCATAGCCTTCTTCCCAAGCAAAACGAGCAAGAGTGAAGTAAGATTGCATAGGATGCGAGAAAGAGGGAGCGCAGACATTGGAATGGCTGCGGTGGGGGTGAAGTAGGTGGGGAGATCGAGAGGAAAGCATACCATATGCTAAACCGCGACATTTCCCTCAACAGATTTGGAATCGTTATTATATATGAATTGTGAACAAAAAAACTCAAGTCTTCTGTTCAAATATTAGTAGTTAAGCCATTACAGAACAAATAATAAATTTTCAGGGGAAACATTTTTCCTACTCCCCATGGTCAATGCCCACCACCCCTACAGTTGCGTCCTATCAATTAAATGGATTAGCCAGATTTTAGATCATACCAAATAAATAAATAATGTCAGTGAAAGTGTCTTTTTAAATTAGGTTTTGATGTGAAGGCAAGGAGAGGCAAAGTCATATAGAGCAATCAGAGAGCAGCTGGGGCTAGATAGGGCTATGAATCGCTATGGCACCAGGGCAAAGTTTGGGCACCAGGACAGTGACAGGTGATCACTGAAATCACAGAGCATTTTATCTAAGGACAAAAACAAAAATGTACTTTTGGACCAAACGCAACTGCACAATTCTTACAATTGAGGCCTGGAGGATTGACAAGGTATTATCGGCTATCGCGAATAGATGCGCGGCCTTGATCACCTTGTTAAGCAATAAAATGAAATAAGGAAATAAAATGATTCTCAAAACAATAAGAAACAGTAACAGTGGTATAGTCTAGTTTTGGTTTCTGAGGCGTTTAAACAATAATAATAAATAATAATTAAAAGTAAAATGAACTTTTTTGAAACTTTTTCGAATTTCAAGGCCCCCATTTTCATGGTTTTTTGGTCATAAATCCAGAACCAATCAAAATGACGCCATGCGCAGAAAAACTCTTCTAGCCACCACCCAGACGGACCTTCATGCAAAATTTGGGCCAATTTCGTTGAAAAACCGTCGAGTCCGGGCTCTGGAACCACATATATATATATATATATGCGGACAGACGGACGAAAAATGGGGTAACTGTATAAGCGGGCCTTGGCCGCCCGCCGCTCCGGGCAGGGCGCGGCAGGCGGCCTGCGGCAGGCGGCCTGCGGCCGCGCAAAAAATTCGTTAATATGTCCTCAGAAGGCGGGACAGTGACAGATCCAAGTTTAAATGCACATATTGTTTTACCTATTATAGATGTGTAGCCTAACTATTTTACATGTCAGCATGTATTTACCCAACTGTTTTTGATTAAAAAACCCAACCGACATGGATCAATAATCATTTTTAGACATTTAAAATAGAAAAAGACATGTTAGAACACTTTTAAAAATACAATATGCTTAGAAATAAAATATTTACAAAATTTGCAATCAATTTTTAGTTATTTAAGTTAGACTCACTGGCACTGCAAAAAGAAATGGACGAACTAGTTTTATCTTCAGCGCACTCACTGTTTATGTCTTGAACAAGGTCTTTTAAATATGTCATAGCACTTACAGACAAATGGTTCCAATGTTGGCGTAGTGGATCCATGGGGATATTCAAGTGGTGAAATCCGCATACTGCAAGGTCAACAGGAAAATTTTTGCCACCATATTCTTGGAAAAAGGAAGATGTATCAGCAGCTTCTTCCCCTAGCTCAGACCAAGATTGTTCCATCAGTGCATCCCAGTCAAGTGATGGACTAATTCCATTTATATCAAAACTTTCTTTTTTAGGACAAATTCCAAGCATAGTAACATCTCCAATGTTGCTAGGTTTTCCATTCCATTCAGGACCTTCATCAATTCTCTTCATGATCCATTCAAGTACTCGAATGTTTTCCCCATATCCAGGCCAAAGTAGACTGCCAGTGGTTTCATCTTCTCGAAACCAGTTAACATGATATATGCGCGGTAACATAGGTTTTATTCCGGGATTTAATTTGGCACTCTCTCCAAAGGTTATCCACTGTTTGCAAAAATTACCAAAGTTGTATGGAATACGCTGTCGCATGGCAAAAGGTTCAGGAAGTGTCACTTTCTTGTTGTTAACTTGTGCTTCCGATCTAAGGCTGGCTCCAATATAAGCTCCACGTAACCAACTGTTGCAAAATTTGCTATGTATATGATTTCCATTAGGGTGGAATATGATATTTGATGCTTCATATATGAGAGGATAGGTCGTTGCATGTTGGGATCCAAACAAAATGGCATCAAGAGGAACTCCAAAATCGTTCGGGTTGCCACTGTAATCAGTTCCTTTTAGTGGAGCTAACATGCAGCATGAATCCAGGGTGCTTGAGGGGTTGGCTTCTTTGGAGACAATATTTTTGATATCTGCTATGCTAAGAAGTTTGTTGTTCAGCGCTTCTCTTTTGACAATTATAGAATCTTCAGATATAATGTTTAGAAGTTTTGGACATTGTGTTAGCCTTTGTTTGGACAGTTCCAAGAACATTCCTTTTTCTGGGCATATTGCTGAAAGTTGGCCAGATTTAGTATTCCATGTAAGCCAAGCTATATTGTATCCTATCACTTCAATGCGCCAACCAGGTTTTGTAGGGTTCATAAAAACTAAGTTAGCTTTGCCAGAGCTTTTAGGAAACATAGCTCCAAAATATCTTGTAGTGCTGTCATTCTCTCGTGTAACTGAAAATACTGCCATTTGAACAGGAAGCCAATCATATAATTTGCTGTGCCATGTTGCATGTTTAAGGCCTATTGCTTCTTGGCACAATGGGTATTCGCTGTTTATAAAAGTTCCAAATGACCACATTTTATTTTCATGAGGATAGTGCAGAAAAATGGGTGAAGTTGACTCATTATCTGACTGCTGAAGCTTCAAGTTTGTTTCACGTTTTGCTAATGGTAAAGGAGTTCCAGATGAATGTATCATAATGCAAACATTTTCATTTGATAAACTTGCTGGCAAGATAATATTAAAAAGCATTTTTATGACACAGACAGCGAGTGGAGAATCAGTTAAAAACAATGAATATATTTTGTGTTTTGAATTAGGATTTCCTAGTGCACAAGGAATAATGTAAAGCACATGACCATACATGGATGCAGTGAACCGATCGTGAACTTCTTTACTGCCTTGTTCTTGTGACATCCATTTTGCCATGAGATTAAAGTTCAATTCAACAGTTTTTGTCTTTATACTACTTCTGTAAGCAAAGGCATCCACAGGATTTATTTGATGAGTGGCAGCCTCAACTTCTTCATTATTTGGTGTAATTGTCCATGAAATATTTTCTGCCATGTTTTGCTACCTTGAACACATTCAACAGTTTTAACTGTTTCTAATTTACAGTCTTTTTTTGCATGGTTCATGATGCTGACATGTTCTTCATTGCTGCCATCCACAATCCACACACTTTTTGGGTGAAGCATTACCAATATCCCAGCCAGATCCTTAACAACTACTGGTGAAAACTGTGCTAAACTTCCATTTTCTATTGGAATTGTTCCAAATCCTGGTATATTGAACTCTTCAGTTGTTTTAAATGCTTTTGCTTTCATCTCAATTTTCAGGTTTTATGACGTTTGTTAATGCTTTCTAACATCAAAATAATTATTCAATACGGTCACCAATTTTGTTTGTTTGTTTTATTCAAACATTTAACAAAGTGGGAAGTAGAAAGTCGGCAATCACGTCTACTAGAAAGTAGTAGCTTTTAGAGGGATACGTCCTCCCTTATAAAAGGAAGAGGGGCAAAACGTTTCGTATTTCAACCTACAGTTTCAACTGATTTCCATTCTCACGACAACGTCATCGAAGGTAAGTTGAAGGCATTACTAGGATGTTTGGTCAATAAATGACGTTGCTCGTCGTCAACACACGCACCCCCACTCCCCACACTCTCCACTTCCCCATACACCAAACCCATACACACAACTTCACTACTTTCCTTCCACCAATCAATAGCCCCTACTTTCTTTTGTGGAAGAATCTGGGTCAATTCAGTTCACCAAGAGACTCAATTATTGATGGAGCAATCGATAAAGTGGGAAGATTGCTTGGTAATAAGTGAAGAGTCAATAAGGAGTATATCCTGATGGTTGGCAAAAGAAGCTAAGCTAGCTAAAGCTAATTATTAAGAATTCAGGAAACACTTTATGTCAATATGCCACTCAAACCAACAAAGAACAATAATGATGATGAAAAATATGAAAAACTATGTTGAGGAGAATCCATGAAAAATAGATAATTTCTACAGCTAATAAGACACCTAATGACAGTTTTACCTGCAAAACGTACCACCACCATGACCACCATGAATGTAAGGAATGCGATAGGAAACGAGGTTTACAAGGAGTAGAAAGAAAAAAATATGTATGCAAGTTAATGGGGCTGAATTTCCATCAAACCCAAGGAGTTCCCATGGGACATCCTGCAGCACCATAAATGTTAGACTACCATCAGTACAACTTTCTAAGTGACAGCTGGTACAGAAAATAAGTATATACTAGTGTAGGTATGTGTATGACTTCTGTAGCCTTGCAAACCACGATCTAGAGGATGTGCTTAGAAGCATTTACCCTCAAGAACTTACTCTACTCACTACATAAAAAGTAAGATCAATGGATTTTCTGGATATATCACTTGGAAGCAATGGAGGGAACCTAGAAACGAAAATATACAACAAGACATATTACTTCAACTTCAAAGTTGAAAACAATGAATGAAGTAGCAGTACCCATTCATCGGTAGGATTTAACACACACTGTGGTGAAATTGTGAGATATGTACGTATATGCAGTACAATGGCGAACTTCAAAACAAAGGCTTCCAGAATACCCACTGAATTATGAGTAAAAGGTTTTGTCAGAAAAGAGAATACAAATGAGGGCGGCTAAATTCCTGCATCAATTTGCAAAGAACTTTCTCCACTTGCGAATCACTACACATATTGAAAGGGCAAAATCTGAAACGAATGTTGGAGTAATAGATAAAGTGTCTAGAAGAAAATAAACAACTGGAAGTGTCTAGAAGAAAATAAACAAAAAATGTCCAGGATTAAAAATGGTTTTGAATTCATTGAGCGGATAAAAGAAGATTCACCCTTTCCTCTGAACACCAAAATGGTCAGCTTGGATTTTGAACAACTTTACCCCAGCATCCCTGTAAAGGAAGCAATAGTGATTCTACAAAACAAGCTACGTAATTCAAGATATTGGAAAGATAAAACAACATTAGAGCCTGACGAAATATGCCAAGTATTAAGTTACTGCACGGAAAACACATATGGATGCATTGAGACAGGAGGAGTTAAACAGTATTTCAGGCAGAAAAAAGGCCTTCCAATGGGTGCCTCACACAGTGGTCCACTTGCCGACATATACCTAGAACATTGGGAATCAAACATTAAGCAAGAAGCAAGGGAGCATAACATTATAATACACTGCTACTACAGATATGTTGACGATTCTTTTATGGTTATCACGGACGATGACAATCAATGGGAACGTTTCATCCACTACCTGAACCAGAAATGCGACTCATTAAAAGTTACATGGGAGGAAGAACAGGATGGATGCCTGCCTTTCTTAGACATCAATTTAAGACGTGGTATGCTAATGAATGATGATGGCCAAGATCAATGGTACCCTATTACTTCTGTTTTTCGCAAACCATGCAACACAAACTATGTCATGCCGTTTGACTCTTGTGCACCCATGTCTTATAAACTATCTTCACTACGCAGCGAGACCCACAGAGCCAAAAGGTACAGCAGCAACACCCATTTACTGGACACTGAAATAAAGTACCTTATCAAGAAATACAAATCATATGGATACCCGATGTCATTAATAAATAAAACAATTAACAAGGTCTTGCACAAAGAGGAAACGGCAATCCAATTGGGTAACGATGAAAGACGATGCATTAATGTCAAAACACCATACTTCAATGAGAAATCCCTTATGGTACAAAGGAACACTGTACGCCCAGGCTACATTAGGATAATCCCAACGACAGGACCAAAACTGTGGCACTTGCTTGGCAGCAGACCCAAATGCAAATATGACAATAGGCTGCAGACAAACGTAGTATACCAAATTAATTGCAAATGTGGTAAGATGTACATAGGGGAAACCAAAAGACACCTGGAAACCAGAATTAAAGAGCACAAAAGCAATTGGTGCAAGAACAGCCAGCAAAACGTTTTCAAAGATCACCAAGGGAGTAACCATGAACCGGAATTTGACTCTGCTAAGATAATACACAGGTGCAACCAGCAACATGAACGCAAAGCGGCAGAAGCTTTATGCATCAAAATGAATGAAACGCGGGTAATAGTAGACCTAACCAATGTACAGCGACAACATGACATACCAAATGGCGTTTTACCTCTTTTACAACCAGGCCCTAATACAGCACGCTAAAATTTTGTTTAATATCATCTATTTCCTATGTTTTTCTTTGCTTAATTTTTAATAGTTATTATAATGTTCGTTCTGACAAGTGTCAGAAATCTATTTTACTGATGAAGAAGTTTGATCTTCGAAACGTTTAAATATTTGTGACTATATCACTACTGTGCTTACAATTTGGATAGAATTAGCAACAATTTAAATGTTAAGCAGCCATTTTTAGAATACAAAACGTTGCATTTGCCTAGACTATCATGTAATAGATATAATTGATTTTTGGTTAATGAAATAAATGAAAACGTGCCATTGATTTATTCTCTTCTTCTAAATGAAAGCAAATATTTCAAATCCATAGACGCAATTCTATCACAATTGCACCCTCACAAGCATAGTCACAATGTTATTTCTGCAAAAGTGTGTTCACAGGAAATCAACAGTTGGTTAAAAATAACAGCCATTGTTAATTAAAAAGAAAAGATGCCATTCTTTAGAATCGATCCATCCAAACCTTTGTTTAAACCACGTATAGGCTGTAAATGAGATAACACTGATTCATTTTTGACCGCGGAGCGGCCCGAAGGGCTGCTCCGCGGTCTATAGAGGTTACTCAACTTTTGTCCTCATATATATATATATGTATATATATCTGCAAGTGCTGGGCACGGGCGAATTCTCAACGGATCTGGACATACTTTTTTTTCCTGAAAGCTATAATGTGCCGCTTGGATCCTGGGGGGTGGAGCTGGTGCCGGACCATTAGAAACATTACTTTCCTGAGTAGGAAAAAGTTTTTCCCGAAAATTACCAATTTCCTCTGTAGCATCTGAACGGCTGAGAATTGCACACAAGACTTGAGTTTTTTTGTTCACAAGTCGTAGATAGCGGTTCCAAATCTGTGCTTACTTTTGAAAATAGTTGAGAAACCACAGACTTACCCTCTTGAGTGACAAACTTTCACGCACTGCAATAGCATCAATAATCAGTAACAGCTGAACGGCTGAGAATAGAACAGAAGACTTGAGTTTTTTTGTTCACAAGTCGTATATAGCGGTTCCAAATCTGTGCTTACTTTTGAAAATGGTTGAGAAACCACAGACTTACCCTCTTGAGCCACAAACTTTCACGCACCGCAATAGCATCAATAATCAGTAACAGCTGAACGGCTGAGAATAGAACAGAAGACTTGAGTTTTTTTGTTCACAAGTCGTATATAGCGGTTCCAAATCTGTGCTTACTTTTGAAAATGGTTGGGAAACCACAGACTTACCCTCTTGCGAATATGGGGCATGCTGGTGAACAGTGAATTCTTAACGGATTTTGACCAAATTTTTTTTGTTGAAAGGTAATAATATTTAAGGAAAATATGGAGGGGTTGATCCGGTCCCTGAGCATTTGAAACATTACTTTGTTGGGTTCAAAGGACGGAAATTTGCAATAAGCAGTTTTTGCGCTGTAGCACCTGAAGTCTTGAAAGTTGCACAGATGACTTGAATTTTTTGTTCATAAGTCATACATGGCGATTATAAATTTGTGCTTACTTTTGTTATTGGTTGAGAAACCACAGACTTGCTTTTTTGAGTGATGAAATTTCATGCATGTTGATATGAATTTTAATCAATAGTTGATGAATTGTTTATAATTGCAAAGTAGACTTATATATGTTATATATATATGAGTATGTTATATGTATATGAGTTTTTTGGCAGAGGGTTGATTGCTCTGCGGTCATTTGTTATGTTTTGCATCATATACTTGAGATACACCAAAGATTAACTTTGCTGTCATAAAAATTAGTGATGTACTAAATATAAAATTTGTTGAGTGCGTTTTTACAGTGGAACTGCAAATGGACCCTTATTGCTGCGAAGTTTGTGGTCCCACTGAACTAAAATATGCATTCATGACTAACAGTGAGAACATAAACTTTTTTGAAAAACTCTATTTTTTGCTTTCAGACAGCGGAATATTACACATCATGTTTTAATCACCAAGTATTTTGATTCATGCAACCAAACTATAGCCAGCTACTGCATTTTCAACTAATAAGTGGCAGGTTCAAAGCATCATAAAATTTATCTATTCCAAACTCAACATAGAGCCTAGTTGTTATGTCCGTAAACGGCAACTCTGCCCACTGCTCTGAAGCATTTTCCTGAAAATATTGCGAAATCTTTAAAAGAATTGAAATATCTATTAATCACCACTGAGGGTTCCGTAGTTTTAGAAGATTGGGTAGTCTTGCTCTGTTCCAAACTATCAGCCTGTTGATTTTAATTTGAAACGATTATTTTTTTTTGAACTGTAACCTCAGTTTTTTCTGGATCAGTGGGTATTATTGGGTCCCCATAGGATAGCTTTGTAGGAAACCTATTTTGTATTACTTTTCGTGGTCGAGGAGTAAGCCCAATGAAGCCATCGTTCTTCCATACATCGTAAGCTGACCTTAAAAGTAACCTAATTAACTGAAAAATGTAATAGGCGGCAATAAATGTTTTCAGAAAGCTAGGCGAGTGGCATCAACAAAGCTGTATTGAGTAGGTCAGAAGTCTAAAAACATTGGAGTAAAAAATTCTAATAATTCTTTTTGTATTTTGTATCAAAGGGGTGACAAAATGTTTTTTAGGAAATCAAAATTTCGGGACATTTGAATTTCTTAGTAAAGTTATCTTAAATCCGTCCCAATTAAATAATGTAATAAAGAAAATACTTACGTGAAGGATTCATGGTTTCGATAATGCCGTTTGAAGTCATATTCTTGATCCATTCGGCGTCGCGACTGTACGTACTTGAGTATCTGCCCATGGAGCTTTTTTATGTAACCTGGCTGGTCTTTGTTGTCAAATCCAAGGTCCCGTAAATATGGGACGTTTCTAGCGTTCCACCTTAAATATTTTTTGATACTTTTTAAAATAAAGGTTAGAAATTACTCCAAAGTTCTCCCTGGGTTCCATTGGCCGCGGAAAAGTAGTGTTGCAAAAATGTGAATGCAACATAAAAAATCGCCATTTTTCACTTTCTTCCGCCTTCGCTTCTGTACCTTCCGTTTTTGCCTCTTAGTCTTACCCTCTTCTAGTGCCATTGCGAATACTTTGAAGGGAAACGTAGGCCTGCAGAGAGCGGCTTTAGGGGAAGGGAGAGGCAGGAGGTGGGAAGGGGATGAAAGATAGATTGGGTAAAGCAGGCGAGAGGGGGAGGGGGTGGCTGAGGGGGTTGGAGTAGGTATTGAGATTGGTGGGTGAGGGCTTACATTCACAACTCCCCTTTCCTTCTCTTTGCGCCCTTCATTTTCGTATAGTGGCCTGCTCCAGTCCAGCATCAGAAGTTGCATAAATAAAAAGTTCAGTGAAGGCATAACAAAGCAAAGTAGGCTTAAGGCATGGAACCACGCTGAAAAGTGTGTTGAGGCCATGCAAGCTTACTGCCATGATTTCGCACTTTGATGTGCGTTCAATTGCCTTAATTTGTTTGTTGCTTGTGTATAATATTTGACATGCTAATACGTTAGCTATTCAAGTTGCGGTAAAAAGAATAAGCTTAGTGGAGCATTAGCATTCATGCGATTTAAAGGTGAGGAAATTAATTCGATGCAGTAGGTAAAATACATTACAGAAGTAAATTAAATAGGAACAATTTCAACAATTTGCACATCAATGGAAAGCTTATTTGGGCTCCCTTTCTTTTGTTTAAAACTGTATTTAAGCACTATGGCAAGTATATGGCAAAAACAAGTATATGGCATAAATTACAAGAATAGACCGCGGAGCTGAATACCAAAATGACCCAGTAAGTTCCACTACTGCCACCTGCGCTACCTGAGCCAGTATGTGAAGGGGCAGGGCAAGGGGGCCGAGTTCCTCAACTTCTTCTATGACAAGGACAAGGTGGCCATGATCAGTGAGGACAAGGAGGAGGTCCTCCTCATCCACCGCAAGCACCTCCTACCCAATGAGGTGAGTGTCCTCCTGCCCTGATGAATGGAAAGAAAATTGATGGAACATATGTTTTGAGGACACCCAGGCCAAGTGGAAGGTGAACAAGGAGAAGGAGGTGGAGGAGGAAAAATGAGGACGAAGGAGGAGGAGGATGATGAAGAGGGCCCAAGAGCTCCAAGAACCTCAAGCGCCCCAAAAAGAAGGTGAATTCTCTTAACAAATGACATTAGAAATGGCAATGGTGTTTGAAATGCAGGCCAAGAAGGAGTCCAGCAGTGAGGAGGATGAGGGGGAGGAGGAAGAGGAGGAGGAGGAGGGAGGCAGGACACGAGGAGGGAGAAGAAGAAGATGTAGATTGCCTTCATTTTTTATCCATTATGCATATTCTTTACAGCTTTGTGATCATGTTTTATGCTATATACCACATGAAATCTTTTTTGTCCATTTTATCAACAAGTATCAACAAGGTCAACTAGAAGCAAAAAGGAAGGGAGGGAGCAATCATGTATCTGGAAATGCTGTGCACGGGCGAATTCTCAACGAATTTGGACAAACTTTTTTTTCCTGAAGTGCATTGGCAGTTCTTGGTCTACATGTAAGTAAAAATACGTCTGCATTGACGTGGTCTTTTCCTGCTTTGTATCTAAGAAACGGTTGGAAGTTGGATATTTTCAGTGCCCAACGTTGCAGAATTGGAGTGTCGTTGAACCCAGACAATACATATTGGAGGGGTTTGTGATGTTTGATTCCAGCTATTATGCTTGGAAAAATAACCAAAATATAATTTTTGAAATGCTGCAAGCCAAATAGGATAGCTAGCGCCTCTAACTTTATTGTCGGGTAGTTTTTCTTGCCTTTTTGTCAATGAACTGCTAGCAATATGGAACTACTCTTTCATTTCCGTCAGCATTGCATTGGGCTAAAATGCAGCCCAAACCTGTTCTTGAGTCATCTGTTTGGACTAAAAATGGTTTTTTCTTGTCCATGATAGGGAATGCAAGAACAGGTGGACTCATTAATGCATGTTTCAGTTTGATGAAAGCTCTCTCTTGAGCTTCTTTCCAAACGAACTCTTTATTTTTGGCTAGGAGGTCATACAGTGGTGCCGCGATTGCATCAAAATCGCGAATGAATTTATGATAGTAACAGCATAGACCTAAAAATCTCTGCAAGGATTTTGCTGTTCCTGGTCGCGGATAAGTGTCGATTGACTCTGTTTTCTTTGTGTCTACTTTAATTCCCTTTGTGGATATGTTATGGCCTAGGTAAGCGATTTCAGATTTGAGGAACTCACATTTCCTTAGTTTGCATTTCAGATTTGCCTTTCTTAGGCGTTCGAATACAAGGACTAGGTTTTCACATAGGGTATTAAAATCTTTTCCGCTGACGAGGACATCATCGAGGTATATCCATACTCTTTTCCAGAGGTAACCTTGCATGATGTTGTGCATTGCCCTTTGAAAGCTCGAGCTAGCTGCGGAAAGGCCCATTGGCATACATAAATATTTGTAGAGACCTAAGTGTGTTTGGAAAGCTGTATACTTTCGGTCGCTTGGTCGCATTTTAATTTGGTGATAACCGGCTGTCAAATCTAGTGCGCAGAATTGGGTAATCCCTGCCAATGAGCTCAAAATTTCATCAGTGCTGGGCAGGTTGTATACGTCTTTAACTGTTACGCTATTTAAGTGCCTGTAGTCATGAACCATATGGGCACTACCATCTGGTTTGGGTACTATTACTACTGGGCTTGAATAAAGAGAGTTTGATTCCTGGATTGCACCCATCTTTAGCAATAGTTCGATCATGTTTTCCACCACTGGTCATCTTGGTAGGGGAATTGGTCGACTGTGATCAAATGGCTTATAATCTGTCAACTCAATGCAATGTTCTGCATTCAGCGCCTCCCCTACGTCAAAATCAGTTCTGCTAATGCACATGTGAAACTTTTTTAGAATTTTCATTATTTTTTGTTTTTTCCATGGTTCTGTGTCAGCAGAGCCTATTTTCGCCGTTTTCTCGATGAAACTCAAATGTTCTTTTAGAGATGGCATGGTAGCCTGTTGCAATGTATAGCA
Source organism: Ptycholaimellus sp. GST1_10 (assembly GCA_030248095.1). Lineage (NCBI taxonomy): Eukaryota > Metazoa > Nematoda > Chromadorea > Chromadorida > Chromadoridae > Ptycholaimellus > Ptycholaimellus sp. GST1_10. The sequence goes on from JASANA010002174.1 coordinate 21,561, forward strand.
TTGCTTTGAAGGTGATGAAATTGAGCTGTCTCGGCATTTATTGTCTTGTATTTCCTCCTCTTCATCACAAAATTCTAGTGGAAAAATTTGTTTGTTACTCCATTGAATTACTGTGCCCAACTTTGTGTTTTGCTTTAGTGTACAAGGATAGCTTTTATGGTTAACCATTGGCACAGTGATGACGTTTTCCCTTGAAGTTAGCAGGCAGTCTTCCAGATACCATCCATTTTTATCGCATTTGTGCCTATTTTGCTGGAAGTAAACTGTTTCATGAGTTGTTTCAAATGGGTTTTTACATTTCACCAAAGTTAAGGCCCTTGGTGCTAATGTGACTGAATTTAACAGTTTTAACTGTTTTGTGCATAATTCAGGTTTTTTGCTTAATTTGGTGGTGTATTTTATTTCATCCACTTTGGTTTCGCTATCTAAATCATTAATTTCATCTACTTCATTGCCAGATGAAATTGTGTTTAAACATTTAGTTGGGCTTGGTGTGTTTGTGCTCTTGTCGGTTTTATTTGGGTGTCTATCATTGATTATTTGATTTTTGAAATCAAAAAATAGGAATTTGAACCTTTTTAACAAGTTTGTTCCTACAATAATGTCGAAACATCCATATTCATGATCGACAACCACAAATTCTGTTTCGGGAAATTCAGTGTCTAAAAGTCTGCAGTGCAATGAAATAGTGTAGCATGTTTTCAATAGTTTTCCTGACGCTCCTTTTATTGGGGCTCTTACATTTCCTATGGTATACTTTATTCCTCTTTTGTTTAGCTTTTCGATGAGTGAAAGCGGGAAAGTGCATACGTGGCTGCCCGTGTCCAGCAGGGCCTTCAAACGCCTGGGCGTTCCATCTGCTTCGTAGACCAAGAGGTCCAGGATTGGTCTGTCTTCTAGCAGTGGATAAGCTTCCTTATCCACTCCGTAACAGTCTAAGCTGTTACACTCACAATCCTTGTTGTGTATCATCTAAAGGCCTAGCTTACTGGATTGGACGGATTTGCCTCCAGCCCATTGTCGCAACTGCCTACAGTGAAAATAGGCTTTTCTTCGCTAGGCTCTTCTGGCACTGTTGCTAAACGTGGCGGCTTCGCAGGTAGATGCTTTGATTTTGAGTACAGGACAACTTGCTCAGATGGAACAAGGGCCAGTTTCAGTTTTTTGCTGCAGATTGGTTAGCTTGATGCTTGCTGAATGCGTTCTTCGCAAATTTTTCCAATACCTTCTTGACCTGTGCAGAGCGCTACGCAATGCTGACCGCAAATACGGCTTTTTATCGGAGGAAGGATGATTTTCGCGGTCTGCCAGTTTGGCTTGGCGGTTTTTTAGCCAGAATTTTAGCCCGTAGAAGCAGATAAGCACTGAGCAAGCCGCTATTGCAATTGTTATCGCTAAGTTGCAAATGACTTGGACAGGGCCTTTCAGTATTGTTGTGAAAAATTTTCCGGATGATTGGGCCCAGGTTTTGAAACCTGTTGCTATGCCATTCATCGTTGACGAAACGAAACCTGTTAGTTTTTTCCCTGAAGTGTCGAAAGTTTTTTCGAATGACTCTGCATCCCAAACTTGGGCTTTTGCAAAATCTTTTAGCAAGCTAACTTGCTGCTGCAAGATTTCTTGTTGGTGCAATGCTGAAACAATCATGTTTATGCTCCCTGCTTGCGCATATCTTTCATCGTGAAATAGTGCCGGTTTATCGAATGTTATTGGATTGAAGGGAGCTGTCAGGAGCATTTCAATGTCTAATGTTCTTACATCGACTCTTCCGACAGGTGAATGATATTCCCAGCTGTCATCGGAGTGCAAAGCTAGGCGGAATACTGCGTCATGAGAGTGCAGGCACGGTTTTTCCGCAGCTAGTTTGGTTAGCTCTCTTGAATTAGGCATAATCCACCATAATTCATCTTTGTATGAGACTGGAGTTTTATCGTAACATTTTCCATTGCGTTTTCCGTTCCAGTGTATCTTGACATTGTCCACATGATGGCATTGGTAAATTAAGAAAGCATCTCCGTTGGACCTTGCAATGAGATCAGGCCTTCCGAAGTAAGCCCTGACAGCTAGAGTTGGGTCTAGTGCAGCTAGTTGGGTTAATAGGCCTAACAGCAGCTGATTTGAATGGCAAATTTGCATCCATAATGATCGAAAAAATTCGACCTGTTGCAAAAATAACTGGAAGCTTAAATAATTTAATTTGGCGTTGACAGGATCCGTGTCATTGTTTACTTTGTCCCAAAGGGTTTTTGAATTGAATTTTTTGTCTTTTACGGCGAAGTTGATGAAAGGCGGAACCCTTCCGCAAAAACTACTGCTGTTTTACTTTGCCCTAGGAAAGCAGTTGCTGGCAGGCATGAATGTGAACTTTTGTCGCCTGAAAATCTTTTCAGGTGAGTTATCTCAAATGCTGCTTGCAGTTCTTCGATAACGATGTATCTTTGGTCGCTTATTTTTGCTTCGTACAACCCGACTTTATTCCAACGACAGATATCATGGCCTCCGAAGGTGAAGTGCCATATCACTGTTGCATTGTTGGTGGTGTGGCAATGGTTATTGTCGACATCGCAGTGGGCAAGGTCGGCGAGGGTGGAATGCAGGTGGCGCTTAGCGGAAATAGCCGCGCTTCCCACCTGCAAAAATGCATTTGTGACATTATTGCAAACATCGAAAAATGTCCAGTAGGAATATTTCCGCATTAATTTAATTTGCGTTGCATAAAGTTCTGGACCTAAAGTTTTCAATTTTAGCTCCTTATAAGTTTTGTTATTATACATTTGCTGGCATTCCTCTAGTGACACGTTCACCGAATTTTCGCCAAAATCTACTATTGCTTTACTTCCTAAGAAATATGTTTTTGTGCATACGAATGAAGATATTACCCAGCATTTAAATGCGGGAAAAGAAATGTCATTTTCATTTCTTACATATAGATCAATATTTACGCTTGACACATTCTTGATTGTTGAGGGCACTGGCGGGCAATTGTAAGTGGAAGGGAAAAGGACTGTGGCGATGTGCTCGCACTGCAATCAGCAACCTTTCCTACCATCTTCTCCGCTTACCACTGAAGCACTTGTCCTCCTCCTGAGCAGGAGGCTTGGAGGTAGGGAGGCTATCCAAGTCGATGATGATTGATTGCCTCTCGACTCTTCTCCCATTGGTGGGAATGAGAGGAGAGTGGTTTGATCAGCCTTATATACCCTTATATCAGTGTTTTGTCTTAGGGTCGCAGACTAAACAAATTAGCTATGGGAAATTATAATCGTCAAAGGCGTGAGATAAGATTTTATTGCGAAGACAAAACATATAACGTTTTCTTAGCTAAATGGTGTCGCAATTTTAAATTTTTAATTAATTAATTAATTTAAATAGATTTAATTCACAGGTGTCTTGGTATTCCCATGAATTTATCAATTATTTTGGTAATGATGTTTTTTAGATATAGTACTTTGAATTAGGGAAGCAAAGAAAAACTTTAGTTGAGGTACTGACCTTTTTCGTAGATTTTGTCGCACATTATCAGCCAGTCCGCTCTGGTCATGAGTTCTTCGCTGTTGAAGAGGTAGATGTTTGGAGCCACAAGCCAGGTAGGGACTGGGACAGTGGTCTTGACGGTGGTTACGCTGGGTGGGGCACTTTGAGGTGCAGAGGATTCGGGTTGGGAGTAGAGATCTATAGAAACTAAGCTTTCTCCCGATGATTTTGCCGAGGTCTGAGGGTCTGATTCTAGGCAGGGGTATTTGCTCTCCTTATTCATCAAATCTCTTGCAATGAATAGGTGCGATTTCTCATCATGAAACATCGCCTATCTAGGTTTTGACTAGCGGGAAAGCAGTTGCCTTGCACCTAGACTGGAGGCAGATCTCGCTGATTGTCCGTGTTCCTGAGCCTCTTGAGCTTCCCGTAGACATCGATGATGGCGCCGAATAGCGTAACCAGAGCTGTGAGGAATTTAACAATCCAAAAAAGATCAGCTCCAGAAATAGGCATCCCTTGGTTTTGCTGCAAAAGTTATGATTTGAGGGCGTCCTTCTGCTTTGGGTGTGGCCCATGGCCGGAGGTTTTTCTGGGCCTTACATGCCCTCAAGGACGCTCCCAGGTGTCCTGAATCACCTTAACGGCCCCTTTTTGCGTGGCCTTTCCTGACTTCCTGTTCGAGCCTTTTGGGCCTGCTGTAATCCAGCTGTGTAGGAATGAGTGAACTGACGAAGTTTTCCATCTAAATCAGTTCTTTTGAACTAATTTTACTTTGAATCCTTTACCGTGGTCTTGCTAACATATCAATGGATTGTGCTGCGTGTTAGCAATTCTGTTACCTTTGAAACATCAGTTGACTGTTTTTACTTTTAGGGCTAGCGTTACACAGTATTTGAATGCTGATTTAGTTGAAAGGTTTTGAAGATTTACATACGTCTCCTTTGCAAACGGCAAAGGTCAAGCTTCGTTTTCTCTGGTACGCATTCACAGCGCAAGCAAGCAGTTCAGCAAACGAGTACACATCTCGCACATCTAGAAAAGTTACTAACATTCGTTTCATTCAGTTATTTCGTTTGCAGATAAGATTTAAAAAATGAGCGCTAGCAAGGGCCCAGAAGAAAAAGCGGTTGAGCAAAACAATAGAGTTCAACTTCTGGAGTCCCCCTCCCCACAAAGCCTGAGGAAAGTTTTTTTGGTTGTGGAGCAAAAGAATTTTTTTTTTTTTCTTCAAAATTTTGTGCCTGCTTTTATCCTCAAATTAATGAAATACAACACCACATTGTGTTCTAGACCTTTTCACGAGGGCCATTCAGCTTTTCGGAAAAGCCAGATGCGAAAAAGGATTTCTCGTCGTTGTGAACCTCTCTGTGTCAACTGCTAATGTTTCACAGAGTGCATTTGAGAAAAGAAAAATGAGAAAACACCAATAGTTGCCTCATCCAGTGCGGACACTTAAACCATCCAATAATTGAGCTGCTCTTCGGCAAAAAGTCCAGTAGCTAGCAAACAAGGTGAAGGATGTTTCGGCAAATGCGCAAAAGCACCAGCGTGGCTGGAATTCAGCAATTCTTTACCGCCATAAGGACGTGAATCCGAAAAAGAAGCACTTCAATCTAAAAATATTGAACTTGACGTTATTCATCGCAAAAGTTATTTTATGAAAATTACTTACCCATTTATTCACAAGAATGAGCTCATTACACGAAAAAAGTAAAGAGCGGCTTTATGCCGTAAATTTAGCAAAAAACAGTTTTACTTGACTCGCATAAAATATAAATTGTTATTTTATCTCATTAGCTTACTTTAAGAAGAAAAACGGTTGGTTATGGTTGGTCTAAAAAATCGTCTAGACATAAGGCCAGGAATAGCCTCAGGTGACTATAAAGGCCTCGCCAGTCAGCAGAGAAAGCAGTCAAACTCAAGACACGCTCTCCGCCAACCATCTGCTCCTTCATCTATCAACATCATCAAGTCCCAGCCAAGGTATGTTACCAATTCTTTAGCCCATGAGGCACTTGCAAAATGGGGTGTTTCAAAATTTAAACATAGCTAAACCTAAGATTGAAAATCTTCAATGAGCTAGAGATATCACGATCGATCATAAGCTTTTAAAATGATTACTACGTTGCCTTAAAAGAACAAATCTCATAGCCGTCTAAGCCAAGGCGTACAGTTTTAAGTGATTTTGCCGTAGACAACGGGTGCGTTTGCAGAAAATGCAAACCTCTAAACAATCTTGTGATGTTTCACTAAGCAAATAAAGTAGAATTTGGCTTCGCTTCTGCAATCCACCCCGTTCAAAGCATTCTAAATTACAAGTCATACTCAATCATAGATGAGCGAGTTCGATCCACTTCATGATGCGGAGCCCAAGGAGCCGGAGGCTGTCCCGACAGCGGAGGAGGCAGAGGCAGCCAAAGTCTGCGGTCAAGAGCCAGAAGGAGAAGAGCCGAGCCTGGTGCTCAGCCTGCATCCGCTGAACTGCAAGACGCCCCCTCCCCCGTGGGGGATCAAGACAGAGTACAACAACTGGCCCGAGCTGAAGCGGGACCTCGACCTCTACAACGACTCCATCTACCTCCTCTACCTCCGGTTATTCCCTGTCTGGATGTGAACGGGGTAATGAAGATTCATTTCAGGGTGATGAAGAAAAACAACGCCTTCCAAAGCGACTGGACTAAGAAGCCATCGGCCACCAACCCAGTACCCTTCAACGGCTTCCTCAACTACCTCCACGAGCTCCAAGGTAAACTAAAAAACTTGCGAGCAAATTTCTGATGTTTCATTAACCCTTTGTAAAAAAATGGCCGTTTCCATTCTATGGGCCAGCATGATAGAGCACAAGCTTTGTGGTAGTGCGAGCCTTGGTTGTAGAAAAATATAAAATCAACCAAGCTCCCACTGCCACAGCTTGTGTCTAATCATAAGCCCATCACGAACTAAGCAAAGGCGATTTTTGCAGAAGGTCTGGGGGCGGATTGACCGCACAATCCGAGGCCTCCGCAACGAAGAGAGGCGCTACAGGGAGCACCTGTACGAGATCTTCGGCAGCACCCTCAACGCCTAAAAACCCTCAACCT
>JASANA010002175.1:0-13199 GCA_030248095.1 Ptycholaimellus sp. GST1_10
AGTACAAAAAGAAGGCACAGTCAATGAACGAGATGTGAACTTGCAGAACATTTGTAAGCAGCTGATGAAGCTATTGGAGCGGAGACTCTGGGGATTTCAGGTACTCCAAAAATACATGCCTTTTTGCAAGAAGAATATGTTCAGGAAATTGCATTCCAGACAGCTATCACTGGGTTGGGCCAGACTTTTGATGCAGCACCACGTAGGCTAGGGTTTGACAGCAGACGAGCATTGTGGAGCAGTGGGCGGGGATTCACCTTTCTCACCATGCTGTCGGGACAGATCTGATACCCATTGTACACTGCATGGAGAAACAGAAGGTCTGCAATGTCTCGGCGATGCTTAAGCTCTTCTAGGCCAAGGAACTGACACCTATATTCGTATCCCAGCCTGGAATTCGAAAGGGAGCATTGTCTGAATATAAAACGGGTGAAGGAGCGCTGGACTGACTCTAGTCTCTCAGCTTCACTGGCCCTGAGGAGAGAATTAAATGCAGGGAAGGCGTACACAAGCAGTGGTCGCACATAGGAGCAGAAGGCTTTGGTGAGAAGTGATCGGGGAGGGCGGGAGATTGATTTGCGAATGAGGAAGGAGACATTGGCTGCCTCTTAGTGTGCAGGGATTGGATGTGGGGTCCGAAGGAGAGGTTTGAGGTGAGTGATAGGCCGAGGTCACGCTGCTTTCTTCCCTCTGTGACTGGGTGCTGGTGGCCTGAGAGTGAGTAGAGATGGCCCGAGGCCCACCCTCTTCTGATCGGCAGCACTGAACAGCTCCCACGGGGACATCTGAAGCTGCCAACTATCACTCCAACAAGAGAAACAAGGTCCAGAGCAGACTGTAAGGCCAAAGGGCAGGGGGAGCAGAGCTTTAGGTCATCAGCAAAAAGCCAATAGGTGACACCAGCTGAGGAGAGCATGGATGCAAGAGACTGGATGTAAATGCAGAAGAATAGGGTGCTCAGGATGCCGCCTTGGAGGATGCTGCTAGTGACAGGCCTAGGGGGAGGAGGAGGTATCATCTACGGAGACAACTTGCATCCTATCTTTCAGAAACGCAGCAATCCATGACGGAAGCAGCCCTCTAATGCCTAGGCTGGAACAGGCGTGAACAAGCTTAGGATGGCTAACAGTGTTAAATGCTTTAGCATAGTCACAGTACACCACATCACAACCCTTTTTCTCAGCTAGCATTTTGGCCCAAAATTGCAAGCAGTGAATTAATTGCCCAGTGGTGGATCTAGAGCGCCGGAAACCAAATTGCAAGGGTGAGAGCAAGCAGTTGGATTCTAGGTAGGCCAAGAGCTGGACAGCAACGACTTTCTCAAGCACTTTCTGCACAGGGGAGGATTTTGTGATAGGCCGGTAGTTTGAAACTTCAGCAGGGCTTCCCTTCTTTTTGAAAATGGGGATAACTATTGATGAGAGCCATTGAGTAGGGATTTCAGAGGAGGCGAGAGACAGCTCAAAGAGAAGTGAGAGAGGGTAAGAGAGTGAGGAAGTGCATTTTTTTTTTCAGGAGAAGCATGGGGAATCCTTCAGGGCCTGTGCTGGTCTTTGGCTTGAGGAGGCGTAGAGCATGGCGGACCTGGAGAGGGCCAGCTAGGACAACTGAAATTGAGCAGCTGGAGGGAGCAGGCACTGCTGGGAGGTGACCATCATCATGAGTGAAGACAGATGAAAATTAGGAGGCAAACAGTTCAGCCTTCGCTGCTGGGCAGGTCACAGTTTCACCTTCAGATGACAGGCTGGGGATGACACAATTCTTCCTTCCAGATTTCAAGGCAAAAAGTTTGTAAAGCCCATGAGAACTAGACGAGAGGATTCTGTTCCTGGTGACTGAAAAATTTGAACAAACGAACTTGGTATTTTCTAGAACATTTATTATAATGCAGAAGATGCCTACGGGAGGTTTTTTGCACCTGGTACAGGGACTTGGCTTTACATCGCAAAAGGAACAAGTAACGAGGGAGCAAGGTTATCTTTCTAGGTCCAGTTGGCAGGAATGGAACAAATTTTTCGATTGCATCAGTTAACACAAACAGAAACATGTCGTAAAAATTTGTGGCGTCAGTGGAAATAGAAAAGATATAGTCCCAGTCAATAGAGGCAAAGAAGGCATTCATTTTTTCATATTGGCCCTTTGTTGAAATTTTCTTTTTTTATTTTTTGGTTTAAATGGCTCTTTTAATTTTTCATTTTTTTGGCTTTTTTTTGGCATCTTTTTGGGGCCATGAAAAATGGAATGAGATTGAACAATGGTCACTCAGCAGTAGAAGCTCTGAAACCTTCACTTTGGACAGGCAGGACAGGTCATTTGTGAGCAGTAGGTCGAGGATGTTGCCGCATCTGGTGGGTTCGCCGATGAGCTGGTGCAGATTGAGCTGTGAGCAGCAGAGGAGGAAGGAGTGGGCGGCAGCTGGCGAGGCAGAATTGGAGTCCCAGTTAATCTGCGGGAAGTTTGCGTCACAGGCCAGGAAGCAGGGGATGTCACAGGAGAGCAGTTTCCTCAGCTCAGCACATGACTGCTCAGTGTAGTGCAGGGGGGATGAGGGCGGGCGATACCAGCATATCAGGCGAAACCTACTCACACCATCAGGGCTTATGTCTGCAGAGATGAGCTCAAAATGCTACTGGAGGTAGGGATGACTGAGACGCACTTCACCTCGTTTGACACCAGCAAAAGAACTCCACCGCCTGATTTGTTCCTATCTCGTCAATAAACCGAAAATGGGGCATTGCCTAGAAGAAGCTGGTCTGGAATGGATGGGTCTAGCCAAGTTTCACAGAGAGCAAAAATGTCAACCTGTCTAGAGAGTAAATTAGAATGGAGCAATTGTAGCTTTGGCCTTGATTTAGAAGAGCTTTTCATTCCTCTAACATTAGCAAAGACAATATTGCAAGAAACTATTTCTGAAAATTTGGATTGGTGCTGGCAGAGTGGGTGGGAGGAGGGGCAGAAGGAGGGGGCGGAGTGTCCTTCCAGTCCTTGTCCCGGATGCCGCTGACGCAGCGGAAGATGGCGAAGTCGTGAGAGCGGTAGTCCACCTTGAACTCAGTGCCAGGGTCGGAGCCGGACTTGAGGGCAGCGCAGCGCTGCAGGCGGGTCTTGATCACCTCCAGCTCGTCCTTGGGGCGGGCCTTGCGGATGAAGACGTTCTTGTAGGACTCCTGGTTCCTCAGCGAGGGTGCAGCGGATAGGAGGGCAGTGTGCATGTGGTCGGAGAGGAGGGTGAGCTTGATGAGGGGCGGAGGAGGACGGCTGGGCTGCTCGGAGGAGGCTTCGGCGGTGGGAGGGAGCTTTTGGGGCAGTCTGAAGGCCTTCTCGATGCGGACGATTGGCTTGAGGTCGAGGTCGGAGATGAGCTGTTGGCACTTGGCGGCTGTGTCTTCTTCCTTATCGTATGCCATGCCATGTATGACACATGTCCGACGCAGTTCTGCGAGCTCTTGTCCTTCCTTGTTAGCTTGGGCCAGCTGGGAGGAGAGGGTGGGAGGAGGAGGATTCTTGAGGCCCTTGGCGGCGGCTGTGGCGTAGGAGGAGCTGGGGCTGGATGGGGATGTGGACTGGGGTAGAATGAAGTCGCACAGGCTGGTCAGCTTGCTCTCGAGGCTCTGGACTCGATCGGACAGGTCGGGGCTCACGGTGGTGGAGGGCAGGCGGACTTTGACTGAGGGCTTTGAGCGGCAGGCTGAGCAGGTGAAGGACACGCAGGGTAGACGGAAGGCCTTGAGGATGTTTGCGCCTGGTTTGCGGCCGATTTCACAGTCGAAGCAGGTGGGGCGGAGGCATGAGGTGCAGGAGAGGGCGTTGCAGTCGCTGTGGCTCAGGTCGATGATGCAGGCTTGGCGGCAGAGGTGGCAGATAGGGGCGTCGTCGTCATCGTCCATGATGGCAGAAGAGTTTTTATCAGTGATTTTGGGCCTTTTTATTTTAGGGGATTGGGAAATTGTCGTTTGACTTGCTTGAAGGGTGCGCGAGAAAAGAGGGGGAGCGCAGAGTGTCATAAGCGGCTCATGCTGTAGCATTTTAGTCTTGTCCTAGGGCGCGACAGCGCCCTAGTTATGAATGGGTGATCGTGTTTTTGGGTGGTTGCATGTCCCGAGATTCAGCGCCTTGGATATTGAAAAAAACCATGGACATTTATACACCAATCGAAAGCTTGTAAGGAGATCTCAAGGGGGAAAATCGTAGAATTTAGATTTTAGCCTTAGAATTTTCGAAATTTTGAAAAAACCAGAGAAAAGTGGTAAAAAACATGACATCTCTGTCTTTGAAGTACTCTCATTTTAGAACAAAAGCGAAATTCAAAAATCCAAGAATTACGTGTTTTAGGAAATATCCTGGCCCATCTAGTGATATTTTTGGTGGCATAAGTTTTCTGGCAAAATTTCTCAATCAATTCACGTTTGTAAAAGAGATTTGGCTCGATTTTGTCATCTACCCGTTTACCCAATGTTTCAATTCAACTAAACTGCGCAGTTTTACATGTTCCACTGCCCTCATTTTGTAATTGATGCTCAGGTTGTCATAGGACTGAACTATATCTAAGTTAGTGCATGTGCATATTATCCTAGGGGCAATCGCAGCAACAACTTTATCAGCTTGTGCATGGACATATATTATTATCCTATGATGCTCAGGTAGTAATTGCCCAGCCAAACACTATTTTCTCGAAGCATTGTTCATGTGGCAAACTCCTATCCTTGTTCATGTGGGAAATTAAAAAATGCCTTCCACATGAACAAGATTTAGACAAGAATAAAATGCTACAGCATAAGAAGCTTATGAATTTTCAATCATTAAAAAGAAATAGACAAGTTGTAAAACAATAGTGATTTATTTTGATTTGAATTTTAACATGTTCATTTCATTGGTTTTGTCCATCTAAAAACTCCACTGGTCATTCATAAGCAGGCGGCAATTTTGGCACAAAAAGCAAAAAAACTTTATAAAAAGTAATATAAACGAAAAGAACAAAAAAAGAGAAAAAATGTAATAAAATGCCATAAAATCAATTCAAAAAAATTGTTTATTTTTGAGAAACTAAAATTTATTTTTTAGGTGTAGAAAATGAACAATATCGAAATCAAATTGAACAAGCTAAGGCAAAATTAAGTTTTGCAAGCATTTGCAATACGATTAATTTTATAGTAAATCATGCTTCAATTCAATTGAGGACAAAAAATTAATCTAAAAATTTTATTTATAAACTAATTTTTCAATATTATTTAAAAATTAAAGAAAATTGACGATAAAAAAGATAGAATACTTTATTTATGCCATAAATTGCCGCCTGCTTATGAATGACCAGTGGAGTGTTTAGATGGACAAAACCAATGAAATGAACATGTTAAAATTCAAATCAAAATAAATCACGATTGTTTTACAACTTGTCTATTTCTTTTTAATGATTGAAAATTCATAAGCTTCTTATGCTGTAGCATTTTATTCTTGTTCTTGTATCAATGACACCAATTGCAACAAACACTCAATATACGGAATCAGAGTTTTAAGTTATAAGGCTAAATTTAAATGCTTTGTTTACGAAATGTGTTAGACATCGTCATCCAATTTTATGAGTGCAAAGAAGAAGTTTAGAGGGAATTTAGCAAAAAATGTAAATCGCAATGGCTCAAATTTGAACTTCGGCAAGGAAACTTAGCGCAGCAAAGCTCTTCACGTATCATTTACAACATTGCTCGAAAAAACATCCTTCTTGAAAATAAACCTTACTCGTGTCAGAATAACTATGCCAAGCATTTTGAATTGTCCAAAGCAAAAGATTAGTATGAATGTTTTTTCGATAACAGATAGTCTAGCTAATAAAATAACTTATGCCCTTTTAATGAAGAGGATTGTTTATCCATGGTTTGAAATTGAACCTAACTTTAGATAGGGTCGATTCAATACGTGCGTTCTGCATTGCAATGTAGCCTTTGCGCTTTACAAAAATATTGACCAATGTTTTTTTATAAAATCACAACAAGTATATTTAGCGGCATTAAGCATTTACACAAGCACAATTAATGCAAAAACTACGTCGAAATTTACAAACCAACTCACCAATCACTTTATGTATGTTACAGACATCTTAAAATCATTGGAAATTAATTTTATGAAAGATTTTAACAATCATCAATGATTGTTAACAATAGTTGTCAATGATTCTAATATGTTCATTTGGCTGATAAACTGACTTTTAACGTAAAATAAAGCGAATAAATACAAATAAGCTGTTTAAACCATACTGAAAGAATTGAAAATAAACCTTTGATTTCACACAGAAAATTGATTGCTAAGTTGCAACGCATATCCTGCCATTCATTTGTCTGAAAAATTTCAGAAATAGTAAAATTCAACTAAGGCAAAATGAAACTTCAAAATGAACTCCGACACATTTATGGCGTCGATTATCCAGCAAACTACCAAACGGAGCATCATTCGTGTTCAAATGACTCAGCTCATTTTCTGACTTCATCCAATAACTCTCATTCTTCAAGGGATTCAAGGTATAGAGGATAGTTTATGTTTTCTTTCCATTTTTCCATTATTTGACACGAAAAAAGCTTACAATTCTGTTAGTCTTTCTTATGTCACGAAGACCAATCCAATAGTCTCCTACGGCATAATCGTTGATAGTGCGCAATACCTCAGTTCGCCGCCTATTATTGATCCAAGCTAAGTGACCTGAAAGGAAATCCTGAAGCTTTCGTAAGAGGTGATCGCTACAAACCCGTCAAGCCGATCCTTTGCCCCAAAGCTTTGCAGAGATTCTGCCCATCATTCCTTGAACAATAACGTTAGGTTTGGCGTGGGAATATCCAAACGAAAAAGTACCAAGTGTAATTTGCGCGTATGTAAATAAAGCAGGAGTTGTCCATATATGTACTAGCCTCGAAAAGTTGATGAAGCTGATCAAGTAGCTGATCATGTACTGCCAGAAATCCATGGGTTTTTGTCCAAAAATCAATTAAGTTATCATGATTGATGATGGGGCATAGCTTTTCCAGACTTTGCGCTGATATTATAACTCCTTAGATGTAACCAAATTTGAATAGAATAAAAATGACGAATAATAAAAAACCCAGGGACAGTATTTGGCTTGGTAAACGAAGCATTTAGGATTAATTTTTGATAAATACTAATTTAATGCTTCAAGTTTAGATTTTTGGCTAATTGAGGTGTCATTCCTTCCCGATCGAACGGACTTAACTTTAATTTATGAGCGCGCGGCATTCGAAAAGTCAGAAAGGTGATAAATTGAGCTTGACCATTCCGGCTAGCCAGTTCGATTTTTCACAATCAGTACCTAATACTGACTAAATTAAGATATTATAATTATCTCATTCTCATTCTCATATTATCTCATTCATTGGCATGGTTTTCGGAGACCAGTTTTATTTCATTCTATTATTTCGTTTTTGTTACACTTTTCAGCTTTTTGAAACTTTGGCTGTCTCAAATAACCAGTGCCGGGCCATCTCCAAGTTTTCGTTTGCAATTTTTGCGAAATTTACTTTATGTACTAGAAAAAAACTACAAAAGTTGAAAAGACCTAAAACTATACCCCATACGTATCTTCAACAATGCTCATGCGACAAAAATTTACGCTAAGGATAGTTTAAATTTTTGTCGACGGGCGATCAACATATTTGAGTTTTTTCATCAAAATGTCAAAAAAAACACGCTGCAGGATAATCTGCATCAAATTAAATATACAAAGAGCAGCAGCAAAGAGAAGCACAAGAAATTAATAAGGAACTGCAAAATACGTTGTCAGTCGCTCCCACTGCGATCTCGAGCTTAGTCCAGCATCTTGTGGTCATCTTGGATGATGGCTTTAGGAAATTCGCACTCTTTCACTTTGTTAATTTAATCAATCGCCAAAATCTAAGCCTGAAAAAGTACAGAGGTTTTCATTTTTTGCGCCATGAGTTGCCTGGGTTTGAGGCAAGTCCAAGACAGATGAATTTGTTAATCTTTATTTTCATTCCTTTTGAATTATGCGGCTTCAGGATGTTTCATTTTTTTTCCATATATCATATTTCGAAATTATAGCTTGAATGGGCAAGTTTTTTCTGCATTCAATTTGTGTCTTCCTGTTTCCTGAATGCTGGTAGGCCTTCCCAGCGCCAACAATTGATGGGCAACAAGACAATCTTCTCTCAGCTGAGAACGAGGCGGGATCAACAAGGTGGCGAAAAGGAAGGCTAATAGTCGCCGCGGGCCAACTGGCGACGCTGCTTCTTCTTGGACTCCTTCTTCTTCTTCTCCGTCACATCCTCCGTCGGCTTCGACACCACCTCCTCCTTCTCCGCCAGGAACACCTACAACCGCCTTTTTTGCATTTATTCTTTTACGAATGAGCCCCTTCAATCATTGCTTGGTTTACTTTTATGCTTCAATTAATAGATGTCATCTAACTGAATATTTTGGGGGTAGTAAAAACAATAGCACGTTTTTTCAGCGACTGCATTGTTTTTGACATATTTGTCGTTCAAACAGAGGCTATGGCTTTGTAAATTGATTTTTTAGGCCTAAATTCCGCCAAAGCCTTGACAACTATCAAAAAATCTCCCCAATTTAGCCTCTCAGGAACCAAAACCAATAAGTGGGGGGTGTGAGGGGAAGTATAAGAGGGTCACAACCTCAATGTGGCAGGGGCTGGACATGTAGGGGTTGATGCGTCCGTGGGCGCGGTAGGTGCGACGGCGCATCTTGGGCGCTCGCTGGACGGCGATGTGCTCGATGACGAGGTGGTCGGTGTCCAGGCCCTTGAACTCCGCGTTGGACTCCGCGTTGCGCAGCAGCTGCAGCAGGAACTCCGCAGACTTCGTCGGCCAGCGACCCTGCCAATTCAAATTGATCAGAATATCGTTCGATTGACAAAGGCCAAATAAAGTTCAAAAATTAAAAAAAAATATTTTGTTTTAGGTGAATTTTTGTTTTCAGACTCTAGACCATTTCAAGGATCAATTATTTCAGTTGGGGTGCTTGTAGGAAACTAAAATACTGCCTGTCAATTATTTCGCCTAATTTAGGTCGAGCTGTTCTCTTGAACTCAACGGTGGCTGATGAAATACAAACAAAGAAAGGGGATAGAGCATTACACTAGCTGGGGGCATGAGCAAAAGAGTACAATTCTTGAAACATCAAAAAATTGGCCCAAGTCCGAAAACTCTACGGAGCAATCACAAATGGGCAAATTAGAGCAACTACGAAAAAATCGCAGGTCCAAGTATTCAGCTGTACTTATCAGTGCCGATTGCACAATTAGAATGGTCAGCCTTGTTTCAATGTTTCATGATGCGATTAGATATTGAGATTACATAAATTGATAAGTGTCATATTTGAAACATCAAAAAAGTGGCCCAATTATGAAAACTCTCCGAAGCCATCAAAAATGAGCAAAAAGGGAACCTGGGAGGTGCCGGACTGCATGTTCTTGGCCTGGGCCTTGCGTCCGACGCCGCCGCAGAAGCGACGGAAGGGGACGATCTCCTTCTGCTCCATCACGTTCTTCAGGTAGCGCTGGGCTCGCTTCAGCGCCATCTTCTTGATGGCCTGCGCTGTCTCCCGCGTGTTCTTGAAGTGCACCCGCAGGTCCGAGCCGCGAGCCTTGCATGCTGCAATCGACACCATCTATTCGATCATTAGAGGTCCCATATCGGTGGTTGAGCTTGGCCTTGTGAGCTTTGCAGAATAAAGCTGGCTTAGAAAAGGTCGGTGTTTCGATGTCTGACTGGCAAAAAGGGTTGGCCGAGGGCTTGACTGTCCATTATCTTAGCTCATTTTACCCTACTTTCTTTCATATTGGTGGCTATGCTTGGCCTATGACTTTTCCAAAAAAGCTGGCTTAGAAAACGTCAGACTGTTTCGATGTCTGACAGGCGAAAAGGGTTGACGTTGACCCAGGGCTTGCCATTATCTTAGCTTAT
This sequence comes from Ptycholaimellus sp. GST1_10, assembly GCA_030248095.1. Lineage (NCBI taxonomy): Eukaryota > Metazoa > Nematoda > Chromadorea > Chromadorida > Chromadoridae > Ptycholaimellus > Ptycholaimellus sp. GST1_10. Next base: position 9,939 of record JASANA010002175.1, read on the forward strand.
TTTAGTCTTCCTCCTTCTATGAAAAACAGGAAGGCTGAATTTTTAGCAAAAAAGTTCAACAGCCTCAACCACCTCATCGATCTAATTCCCCTGCTCAATTCGTATAGAAAGAAAAAAGGGCTCACATTTGGAGGGATTCTCAGGGTCCCGGGAGTAGTGGATTCCGCCGCTGCGTCCCATGGCTTCCTTGGCTTCAACTTCACTTCTTCTCCAACTGCTTCCCAGAGACTATAACGCAATCGCCACTCCAGCCTATACCTACTGGCCCCCTCCCTGCCCTACGCAACTACCGTACCTCCCTTTACTTCCCTTCTTCCACCAGGGCTGTTGCTAAACGACGCACCAAGCAGGGGCCTTCCATAGAGAACTGCGCAGAAATATGTGCGCTAAGGAATAGGTGAAAGAGAAAGGAGAGAGGCGATAGGGGCTGATTGTGGAGGATGCTGGAAACGTGCGTCAATTTGGAGCCTGGTGTGATGATGTTCGATGAGACGGCCCTCTTTGATACCTCAGCCCCGGTGCACATACTCGGCCGGAAGTATACTGCCAGAACTGGTGAGAAGTTTCGGATTGTTGGATTTGATTTGGACATTTGATTTGGGAATTTCGATGGAGATATTAGAGAGCAGTTGCAGATCAGGAAGAGATTCGAGATGACCTACGGTCTCGACTCTGGTTCACCTACCGGCGTGGCTTTGACCCAATAGGTAAACAGACATATTATATTTTAAAACACCTTTGCTGGTATTACTTTTTAGTGCGCTAACCAATTTGCCGCAAAAAGCCGAAATATTGCAAATTTGAGCAGCCAAAATCAATCAGAATCAGCAGGAAAGACAGGAAAGACGCGAAATTTTGTCAGCTTCGCGAAAAACCCCATATCATTGAATCACATGAAATTCTTCCAAAAATTCCCCCAAACACTTTTTCCAGGAGGCACAGGGCCAAAATCATCGAAGGGCCGAAATCAAAATCATTAGCTAAAGTAGAAAAAACGCGGCAATTGTTCAGCTTCGCGATCCACTTTGTATTCAATCCCAAAAAACTCGTCCAACATTTCCACAAAATATCTTTTTTCCAGGAGGCACAGAGCCAAGCTCGCAAGAATCCACTTTTAATTAAATCCCAAAAAACTTTTCCAAAAATCCAAAAAACATCTTCTCTTCCAGGCGGCACAGGGCCGAGCAGCGACGAGGGCTGGGGCTGCATGCTGCGCTGTGCCCAGATGCTGCTGGCGGAGGCCATCTCCCGCCTGCGTCTGGGCAGGGCCTGGCGCTGGCGACTAGGATCGGAGGAGCAGGCGGCCATCCTGGACCTCTTCCTGGACCGCAAGGATCGCCCTTTCGCCCTGCACCAGATTGCTCAGATGGGCGTTTCGGAGGGCAAACAGGTTAAGTTGGATTGTTTTGGCTTGGGTGAAGAATCGCGGAGGTGTCTGATGTTTCTTTGCTGAGCAAGTACTATTTTTTTTCATGTCATACTAATTATTTATCTTCAAATGGGAAATCGAGAAAAAATATGAAGAATTGTTATGCTAAATTTTGGCTTTAAAAATTAAAAAAATACAAATAGTCTTGAGACGCAGTAATTGTGCAATTTAAACTTACAAACACTTAGCAACACTAATAACTATTCGCGGCAATGTCCCAAGATACAAAAAAGACTGGCCATAATATGAAAAGAATAGGAGCACCGGCTCTGTCGATTTTCAAAGTGTCCTCTGGACGAACTGTCAAACGGCTAAAATTTTGCCACTATTGTCGAATTTACGCAATTCGCTTGACTAAGCTAATGGTGCTTCGTGATTCCCGAATATTCAAAAAAAATTTTAAATAGTTTGAAGCATATTTTACAACATTTAGTTTTCCAACTTCCAGGTAGGCGAGTGGTTCGGGCCGAACACGGCAGCGCAGGTGCTGAAGAAACTCCTGGCACTACAACCAAGTTCCAATCTGGTAAAACGCATCAATCCCCAATTTTCTAAATTAATCCGAAAATCTTCAATTCCACTAAATTCCGATGTTTTTAAAAATCTCCTCTAAGCTGAGAAAGCAGTTGAGCTGGCCCACGTGGCGCTGGACAACTGCCTCATCCTCTCCGACGTGGAGGCTGTGGCCAAGAGCAGGGAAGGAATGGACTGGACGCCACTACTGCTCATCCTGCCCCTGCGACTAGGACTAACAGCCCTCAACCCCTGCTACATCAATGCACTCAAGGTAGCCTCATTTGATTCTTTGCTAGGGGACAAATGAATCAAATTTTGGCATTTGAAGTCTTGGAGTTTTTTAGTCCAATATTTGTGCTAGGTACGTCGATTGTTTTTTTCAAGTCTAGTAATTGGGTGGATTAGAGACCATATTGTTAAAAATAGATATATTAAACCAATTTTTTTGTCACAGTGACGCGTGAGGGATCTATTTGGTATCCGCTTTCAATTGACTCTTGCAAAAAGGTCCAAAAAGCCATAAGCAACAAACAGCTCATTTACCAGGCATTTCTGGGGATGCGCTGGAGCTTGGGCATTCTGGGCGGGCGTCCGAACCACGCCCTGTGGATCTTGGGCGCAGTGGATGCGGCTGCAATTTACCTGGACCCTCATTTCTGCCAAAGCCACGTCCCTGAGGTTTCCTCTTTTCACGCCCACTTTCAAGGCCTTTAACAGTCAATTTTTGATAGTAATGGGTCAGGAAAGTGCTCCCCAATGGAAAATGGAATAATTAATAAATGGAATTCGCAGAGAAGCTAAAAAATTATAATCTCCTGCTGCCTGATGTAATTTAATTTTTATCAAAGTTTGTTTGCTAAAAGTTCCTAACCCTGGATTAGAATGACTGCTCAATGGCCAAGTAGGGCTTTTCCTCTTGTCCATAATAGGCCAAGCAACTGTGCAGGTGTCGAAGGAGCAGGAGGAAAGTTTCCACTGCCAGAGCGTGATGCACGAAAGCCTGGCCGATCTGGACCCCAGTCTGGCGCTGGCTTTCATGGCAGAGTCCCGGGAGGACTTTCAACAGCTGCTCCAGGCCATGCATCAGCAACTACTGCCGGAAAGCCAACCGCCCCTATTCGAGGTTCACCTTCTACAGCCTTTGTTAGGTACTCAGAGATTGGATGTTTCATTAGCTTATTAATTTTGGTCGCTTTATTACTTTATCAATAATAAAACTCGGTAAATAAATAAAGTAATCGGCAAATTCGCAATAGACAGCGCTTATGATGCGCACTCGGAGCGAGCTGTGCCAAACGTCAGTTGTTCGGTGAACC
>JASANA010002178.1:0-19161 GCA_030248095.1 Ptycholaimellus sp. GST1_10
GAGGGGGCCCAGCTGATCGAGTAGGAGGTGATGGAAGGGGGGAAGATGAGGTTGGAGTCGTTGTCGGGGAAGGAGTCCGAGCGGAGGCCGGGGAAGAGGACGTCGGGCAGCTCGTATGCAGACCCCGCAGCCTCGCAGCGCTCGCTTCACCCCTGGCAGTCCTTGCGTAGGCCAGTGCCGGAGACGAACTTGGGCCAGTACTTGAGCCGGGCCAGCGTGGAGGAGTTGCTGATGGGCTTGGAGGGCGAGGAGGAGGGCCAGGCGACAGGAGCCAGGCAAGAGAGCCGGAGACTCCTCCGCCATCCGCGTCCCCACGCGAAGCACGCCGTCCTCGGAGAGGAAGATGGAGAGTTGCTTGCAGATCTTCTCCTTGGAGAAGCCCTTCTGTTGCAGGTCGGAGTAGAGGGTGGGGTAGTAGCGGAGCTGTGTCTGGTGGGTGAGCATGTGCAGGGCCTCTGTCTTCTCCGCGTAGGTGATCCCTTCTCCTTGGGCTCGCTTCTGACGTCGTAGAAAGCGAAGCGGAAGGGCGTAGGTGCAGAGGACCTTGTCGAGGTTGTTGGAGGAGTCCAGGATCCGATCGATGATGCTCCAGTCCTGCTCACGGCCTGTCCCTGTTGCTCCCAGTGCCTCAGCCACCGGCTTCTTCTGCTTCTTCTCCCCCAGGCGAGTCTCCTCTTCCTCCGGAGTGAAGGAAGGCGGAGTCCAGGCCGGCCACTGAGTGAAAGGCAGGCGAAGGAAGTCGGGTCCAGTGTAGTAGTTGGACTGGATCAGGGAAGAGAGGGCCTTGGGCTTAGTGAGGATGTCGGCGGCGTTGTCCACGGTGGGAACAAAGCATCGCTTGTAGCCATGGAAGCTCTGGGTCAGCTCCTCCACCTCCAGCGCTGGCCTTGCCTTGTATCGACGGAGTCCTACTGGGCAATGTAGCCAGTAGAGGACCACCTGAGAGTCGACGTAGTGGATGAGGCGATTGAAGCGGATGAAGGGGCCGAGTTGGTGAAGGGCGAAGCATAGGAAACGTGTGGCGATGACGGCCACCTGCATCTTGATGCGGGGAATGGTGATGAGGAGGCTCTTGCGGGAGCAGGGGACGAGCTTGGACTTGGCCACCAGGAAGACAGCCTGTCCTGCCTGGACCACGTAGGCCACGAAACCATAGGCACCGCCACCACTGTCGCTGAAGATGACGAGGTCGGCAGGCTGATCAGGGTCAGAGACAAGCTTCCGTGGCAGCTTCACGTTGTCCAGCTGGCTCAGCTCTTGCTCTAGTCGCTGCCAGCCCTCCTCCACTCCCTTCCCCACCCACTCTTCCCACCCCAGCTCAGAGGGCACTCCTGTGTGGAACAGGAGGCGAGCTTGGAGGAGGAAAGGGGCGAGGAGACCGTAGGGATCGTAGAAGCAAGAGATGGCGGAGAGGAAGGCTCGCTTGGTGAAGGGACCGGAGAGGTCATCGAAGATGGGCTTGAGGGGGCTGACGAAGTCGCCACTGACGTCCCACTCCACGCCCAGGTTGCGGATCACCTGCTTCATCTGCAGGTCCGGCTCTGGCACTCCCTCCAGCAACTCTGGCACGTCCGAAGAGAACTGGCGCAGATGGAGCTTGGCGGAAGCAAAGAGGGCGATGAGGCCGGCAATGATGCGCTTGGCGTCCTTGGGGTCAGTGAAGGGGAAGACGCCGTTGTCGACGTAGAAGCTGTCGGCAAGGGTGCGTAGCTCCTCGGGGCGAAGTCCATAGCCAGCTCCAGCCTCTGCTGCATCGTCGCCAAGGCGCTTGAGGCAGGCGAGGAGGAGGTTGGGGCTCGGACTGGCCCCCATCACTAGCCGGGCATACTTGTAGACGTCAAGGTTGTGGCTGGAGAGGGGCTTGCAACGATCGCGGGGCAGGAGGATGCGCAGGAGGTCCTGATGCTCGGGGCGGACAGCGATGCCGTAGAAGGCAGCGGAGACGTCGGTGATGAAGACATGCTTGCCCGCCCGGAACTTGCACTGCAGGCCAAAGAGGTCGGAGATGCGGTTGTCCCCCGTGCGTAGGCAGTCGTTGAGGCTCAGGCCTTCCGAGGTCTTGGCCGAGCAGTCCAGAACTGGTCTGCACTTTGTGAACTCCGCACCGTACTTGAACACTGGCCGATGGGGAATGTAGTGTAGGAGAGGAGGGGCGGAGGAAGTGCCGACGGGCTCGATGATGCCTTCTGCAGCAAACTTGTCGAACTCGCCATAGTGCAGGGCCATCTCCTCGGGGCTGTACTTGGACTCCAGGCGTATGCCGCAAGAGAGGGCACATCGGAAGTTGGAGGTGAGGCAGTTGATGGAGTCCTTGATGGGGAGGCCGATGAGGAAGCGTCCGTCCTCCATGCGGGTGATGTCAAACTCCTTGTCCGGCTTCTACGGCTCCTCGTACTCCGCCGCGATGCCCAGATAGTCCAGGTCGGTCTGTTGCTTCAGCTCTTCCTCCACTCGCCCGTAGGAGAAGAGGAAGGCTTGGGTAGGAGGGGAGGAGGCCTCGGAGAGAAGGTGCCGATCCACCCATCCCTTGAGCAGATTGCCGTAGGGGGTGATGTAGCAGGAGAGGCCGGCGGCGACCTTGACGGCGGTGGCCTCGGGGCCAGTCATGTGCTCGCTGTAGTTGACTCCGAGGAGGATGTCCAGGCAGATGGAGCGTTGAGTGGAGGAAGGAAGGTTGAGGTAGTGGCCTGGAGGGAGTCGTTGGAGGAGGTCAGGGTGGAGCTTGAAGCCGCCCACCACCACCGGCGCCGCCACCTCGTCTGCCAGTAGAGCAGCCACCAGGAGCACTTGTCCATCCTGCCGCAGCAGCGTACTTGGTCTGTCCATCGCAGGCGGTGGAGAGTGAGACGTGGGCGGAGCCGTAGGCATGGAGGCCCAGCCGCGAGGCGCAGTCCTTGGTAATCCAGGTGAAGGATGAGCCGTCGTCCGCCAGCAGCTCTGTCCGCTTCCCTTCTCCGCCCTTGGGGTTGTAGGCGTTGAGAGTGCAGAGGGCATGAAGGGTGTAGGGGAGGTTGTGGTCCGCCTGAGCTGCTAGGCCGGCGCAGGCATTGCCGGGGTCGGCTTGGAGGGCGGAGTGGAGGATGGTGTGGTGCTTGGCCTGACACTCCTGGCAGCGGCCCTTGTTGCGGCAGTCCTCGGCCTTGTGTCGCTGTCGGAGGCAGTTGAGGCAGAGGGGGATCTCCTTGGCTTGGCGGAGGCGAGCTTGAGGGGTGGTGTACTTGGTACAGTCGCGGGGGTAGTGGTTGTCGTCGCAGAAGCTTCCATCCGCTTGACAAAACTTAGGCTTGTCGCCGCTCGGGGCCTGTGAGGACTTGCGAGGCTGGCTGCCGGAGCTCTTCTGGTTGCCAGAGCCCTTCTTGCGCTTCTGGGTGGTCGGCTGAGGCGACGAGCGCGGTCCAGACTTGGTTGGACGGGACTGGCCAGCACCGAGAAGAGCTGCTCCTGAAGAGATGGAAGGATGCGGAGCATTGGCGTCCAGTTCTTGTCGGAAGCGGGCCTCCGTCTGGAGAAGACTGACAAGCTTGTCGAAGGAGGGATTGGTGAGGATGCCCGTCCGATGACGCTGCAGCACGATCTCCCGCCAGTAGTCTGGAGGAAGCTTGGCGGTGATGAGTGGAAGGTGGGAGTCCAGGTCCCCGACGCCAAGCGAACGCAGCTGGTTGGCCATGGCAAAGAGGAAGTCCGCAAGGCCTGAGATCTGTTCCCAGCCAGTGAAGGAGTGGATGGGCACGACGTCGTGGAGGGCCTGGATCAGCTCACGCTTCATCCCCGCCGGATCCCTGTAGGCTTCCAGGAGCACCTTCTTCGCGTCCTCGTAGTCCGTGTCCTTGTAGCGCTGGCACCAGATGACCTTGGTGTGGGCTTGGTCCTTGAGGCAGGAGAGAAGGAGCTCCAGCTTGTCAGGGGCAGGCATGGGCTCCTGGTCGAAGTAGTACTGCCACCATTCCCACCAGCGCGCGAAGTCCGCGAGGTTACCGCCGTCGAAGAAGCATAGCTCGGGGTGCTGATGCCGGGATCCCACATGGCCGAGGGCCATGTCCAGGTAGGCGCCGGAGTGGCGGACGGCCCCGGCAGAGGCAGGGTTCCCGTCAGAGGCGGGATTCCCAGCAGAGGCGGGATGCCCAGCGGAGGTGGGCGGGTTGATGGAGGCGGAGGTGAAGGCCGTGTCCGCAGACGTCGCGAACGCCGTCAACATCCAGTTCTTGTCAGAAGCGGGCCTTCGTCTGGAGAAGAATGACAAGCTTGTCAAAGGAGGGATCGGTGAGGATGCCCGTCCGATGATGCTGCAGCACGATCTCCCACCAGTAGTCCGGAGGAAGCTTGGCGGTGATGAGTGGAAGGTGGGAGTCCAGGTCCCCAACGCCAAGCAAACGCAGCTGGTTGGCCGTGGCAAAGAGGAAGTCCGCGAGGCCTGAGATCTGTTCCCAACCGGTGAAGGAGTGGATGGGCACGACGTCGTGGAGGGCCTGGATCAGCTCACGCTTCGTCCCCGCCGGATCCCTGTAGGCTTCCAGGAGCACCTTCTTCGCGTCCTTGTAGTCCGTGGCCTTGTAGCGCTGGCACCAGATGACCTTGGTGTGGGCTTGGCCCTTGAGGCAGGAGAGAAGGAGCTCCAGCTTGTCGGGGGCAGGCATGGGCTTCCGGCAGAGGCAGGATGCCCAGCGGAGGTGGGCGGGTTGATGGAGGCGGAGGTGAAGGCCGTGGCCGCAGACGTTGCGAACGTCGTTGACGTCCAGTTCTTGTCGGAAGCGGGCCTCCGTCTGGAGAAGGATGACGAGCTTGTTGAAGGAGGGATTGGTGAGGATGCCCGACCGACGACGCTGCAGCACGATCTCCCGCCAGTAGTCCGGAGGAAGCTTGGTGGTGATGAGTGGAAGGTGAGAGTCCAGGTCCCCGATGCCGAGCAAACGCAGCTGGTTGGCGGTGGCGAAGAGGAAGTCCGCAAGGCCTGAGATCTGTTCCCAGCCGGTGAAGGAGTGGATGGGCACGACGTCGTGGAGGGCCTGGATCAGCTCACGCTTCGTCCCCGCCGGATCCCTGTAGGCTTCCAGGAGCACCTTCTTTGTGTCCTCGTAGTCCGTGGTCTTGTAGCGCTGGCACCAGATGACCTTGGTGTGGGCTTGGCCCTTGAGGCAGGAGAGAATGAGCTCCAGCTTGTCGGGGGCAGGCATGGGCTCCTGGTCGAAGTAGTACTGCCACCATTCCCACCAGCGCGCGAAGTCCGCGAGGTTACCGCCGTCAAAGAAGCGTAGCTCGGGGCGCTGATGCCGGGATCCCACATGGCCGAGGGCCATGTCCAGGTAGGCGCCGGAGTGGCGGACGGCCCTGGCAGAGGCGGGGTTCCGGTCAGAGGCGGGATTCCCGGCAGAGGCGGGATGCCCAGTGGAGGTGGGCGGGTTGATGGAGGCGGAGGTGAAGGCCGTGGCCGCAGACATCGCGAACGCCATCAACAACATGCCTGAACTTGTCAGCAGTTGTAGTCGTAGGTCCCTCGCTCGTACTCACCGCCAACCCCGTCAAGGACGAGGAGATGAGAGAAGCTGAAGTAGTAGCGGCGGTGATAGAGGAGGAGGCAGGGATGAGACCAGTGGAGGGCCTGTCAGAGGCGGGAGCAGTGGAGGGCCTGGCAGAGGCGGGAGCTCCGACTCGGAAGAGCGGGTTGGGCTGAGTGTTGGGAGGCAAGGAGGCGGAGGCCCAGCGCGGACGCAGGGACTGGGAGGAGTGGATGATGGCGGCCCGCTCGGCCTCCGCGTGCTTGACACGCTCCTTCATCCGCTCCACCTCCTTCTGCAGGGCCATGTTGCTGGTGAGAGCTTGATTGGCCTCGGTGCTCTTCTGGATGAGAGTGGAGGAGAGGGCGTCATTAGACTCTTGGACAAGCTGAAGGTCCCGGCGGAGGCGGGACTCGGCTTCCTGGAACTTGCGCTGAACCTGAGCTCGTTCGTCCTGGATGGCCTTGAGGCGCTGCTGCATCTCCTTCTTCATGCTCTCCACGGTGTGCCGCAGTCGCTCCACCTCGTTCTGCATCTGTTGGGAGGTGGACTTGGCCTGCTGACGGAAAGCTTGTTCTTGGAGAAGGAGCGCCGTTTGCTCCTGGTTCACCCACTGGGCTTCCTGTAGGGCCTTCTGGGCACTGAGGCGCTCTGCTGCGACGGAGTCCAGGGAGGCCTGGAGCTCGGTGAGGCGCTTCTTGGAGGCAGTGGCTTGAGCCTGGAGGGCTTCCTTGGCTGCGTCGGCTTCTTGCTGGAGCTGTGCGATGCGGACGGCAGGTGCGTCCTCCTCCATCTCGAAGTCATCGTCCTGGTCCAGGTTCTCCTCCTGTCCGCCGTTGGCCTCCTCGTTGTCCTCCTCGTTGTCCTCCTCGTCGTCCACCGGCACTGCATTGTCCTGCTGCTCCGCAGCTAGCTGCTGAAGGAACTCGGACTCGGGGATGCCGCCAACGCGGTGGGGCAGGTTGGGAGAGGAGGAGGGATCGGAGACGGGCTCGCGCTCTCCCACCAGCTCCGCCCAGAAGCGCTCCTCATGAGGCTCCAGGCTGGATCGTTGGAAGGGCAGACCGGTGTGCTCCTCGAAGCGAGTGGGGCCGATGTATGAGTACTCGTGGTAGGAGGTGTGCTTAAGCAAGCCTTGATCCTTGAGCTGTAGGAGGAGAGGGCGAGGGGAGCGTCCCATGCCCAACTCACAGGGCGGACAGAGGAAGAGGAAGGGGTGGGTGCTCTCTGTCCACTCCTCGGGGGCGATGGTCTTGGAGAGGTTGTGGCGGGCCTCCAGGGCTCGGAAGGCGGTCTTGGAGGTGGCGCCAGAGGGAGAGAAGGCGTTGGAGAGGCCGGCGAGGCAGTAGATGTCCTGGCACCGGAAGCACTTGATCTGGTTGGGAAGGTGGTGCTCGGCGTCGCAGGCATGGCCGCAGTCGATGGGGAAGCGCTGGGAGACGAGGGCGAAGCGGGAGAGGTAGGGCAAGCCCGTGGCAGAGGCGCCGGGCTGCTCCTCGTTGCTCATCTTCTCGACCTTGTTCTGATTCTAACTCTAGCCCTAGAGAGGGCTGTTGGGAGGATGAGTGAATAGAAGAGGTCGATGAAGAGGAGACGAAGCTTGAACTCGGCAGAGGCGAGCAAGAGGAAGAGGAGGAGGGTGATGAAAGAGTGGGAGACCTGTACGGCTGGGGGTCCAGAGAAAGGAAGCTGAAGTTGTCCTTGAGGATGCTCTGGCCGCTGACGAAGGTGAACTCCCTGGTTGACAGGCTCCACAAAGCTGATGGACAGAGAGGTCTCTTACTCCTCCTCAGCTCTGATGTGCATCAACGGTTAGTTTTCTTTTCCTCTTCTTCTTCTCAAGCAAAAGTCAAGAGTGATTATTGCAGAGGGTGCGAAGGGAGGAGGCGGGCGCTGGGAATGGATGAAGATGGCGGTGATGTAGGGGGTGAGAATGAAACGAAAGATACCATAGTCCCAAAACGCGCCGTTTCCCTCAACACCAATATTTATTTATGACTTTCTGTGCATAGATTTTTCGGATTGAAGGCCTGCGATGTGCGGAAGGTGAGATTGAAAGTTTACGGGAGATGTGCGGATTGGCGATGATGCTTCTGCAATCAAGCCCCTGCCCCAGTGGCTTTGCTAGGTCTCTTTTCAACCACCATTAAAGCCAACGCTGATGGAATGCTGAAGAAACCGACACCTCCTCCTAGGATAACTGGTCCTTGTAAACGATGCTATGAACAATTCAGCAAAGCATATCTAATCAAAACCAAAGCTGCATCCGTGGATAGTTGCAAGTTACTAGTTGGGTTCAGTTGTTCATGACCAGCAGCCATTTGCCCGATGAGCAGTGTGGGGAGTTGAGGAAGAATTGTAAATGCTCGGTGGACAGAAGACGCGTCTCAATCTGGGAGCCAGTAGGCTTCGCCTCCCATGGACGCCCAAAAATCTGCCCCTGCACTTCGCTTCCCAGCAACCACACTGACACCGCCTTTTTTTATTAGCTTTTTTTATTCTAGTGATGAATTTATGCATTAATGGACGCTGGACCCATGATGAAAGCTATCTAAGCCACCGAATGAAGAACAAAATACTGGACAAATCAATCATTGCAAATCAATAAACAACCATGATTTGTGCAATCGTTTTGATGTAGTGGTCTTATTAGTGGTTTTAATGATTTGTAATATATATTTTTGTTTTCCTGTTTATGTTCACGTACGACAAATAAAAATAAAATTTTCCAAATGGCGATAAGCTAATAAATAAGCATGGAAGACACTGAGATGTGATGGAGGCAGTGGGCAGTCCTGAACGCGACTGTTTGCCGCTGACAAACAGGTCAGCCACAACTGGCCACAATCTTCATCAGTCTATCAACAGATCGGCTCTGCCAACCACAAGTAGCAGAAGATGCAGCTGACGTTAAGTTTGCTAGCATCGTTTTTGGATGCTGTTGCTGGACAGTTCTCGCTGAACTGGGGTAGTGGGGAGCAAAGCGCCAATTGCCCCATTTGGAGCCCCTTTGGACCCTGCGTTTGGCTAAAGTCCACCCATCTGAAAACACCATACGCCGAGAGGTTTCTCTTCTTTTTGCGTGACTTTCTATTATTTTTATTTTTTCCTTTTAGCTTTAATTTGGAAATTACACTTACTTACTTACGAGATTGGCAATTTAAAAACAAGTGCTAATAGCTAACATATAATTAAATGTAAAATTCAAAATTAAATGTAGAAAATTACTAACTGTGAATTTTCATTCATTTGAGCTCAAATTCGAAAGAGTATATTACTTCATGGTGCTGATGTCATAGACAAATTAAAAACGGGTAATTATTTCTGAAACTTAATTAATCTTAAACATTTAAAATAAATTGGTGAAAATCGGTAACTGAGTGAATTTTCACCCGTTTATCACAAATATCCCAAATATCACTGGATACATTTAATTTTCAGTGGCAATTTTTCTGTAATACTAGACACAAAACTGATTTGTAAGTGGGCCCCAAAACATTTGGCGATAGCCGACATTACTTGTTAGAATTGACATATCATAAGTTACCAGCCTAAATTTGGGTAACCAAAGCTATGCATGCATTTTCAAGCGGGTGAATGGATAATTTTCCCAGTTTCAGCTGGGGTAGGCGCTACCGTGAACAGTTGAGTCCGCAGTGCTTCCGCCACCCTTTCTTTACTGGTTTTGAATCCGACTATGGCAGTAGCCTGGATGCCGTACACCGCTTCTTCCAGGCACCCATCTCTAATCACCCTCTCTGCTCATTGACTTCATGCAGCACTAAACAGGAGAGCGTGGCCTCAGAGCGTCCCTGCGGCCAATGTGCCTATCGTCAGTCCTGCGGCCTGGGTCGCTGCCACAAAAGGTCCTCTTTAACCAAGCCTCTGAACCCAGTATAGCCGACTAGTTTGAAGAGCGCTGAGGGGCGGGCCCGAGAATCCCGTCTGGGTGGCCGATCAGTTGTGCACCACCGATGATCTAGGAGGCTCCTCCCAGGCTAGCCTTTTTTCACTCCAAACCAAACAGCTTCCAGAATATGAGCCCATCACAGGAGGTGACGTGCAAGCTAAGTAGCAGCCGCTGCGATGCAGTGATGGGTCCTGAGGGCTTATCGAAGAGTGCGGAGGGAGTTTTCGCGCCCTTCTTCATGCGCTGTCGGAGCATCCAGTGCGTAGTCTCTTCCTCAAGCAGAGTAGGATAGGCCGGGCTGCACTTTATGCCCTCCCACTGGCTTTGGATGCCTCCATCTCTCCCTCCACCCCTTCATCGTTGCCCTTTTGGCCCGTCTTCAGTGCTGCCTTTCAAAAGTGGCCAGTAAAGGGATGGCGAGCGGCGGTGGGAGGTTGTGAATCAGTGCCGCCAATGCGTCAAGGCTGAGCTGTCCCTCCCCTTTTTTGCCGTCGTCTGGTCCTGCTCTTCTTGGAGAGAGAAAAGAGAGAAATTGAAGACGCGGTGAGGCGGGTGAGTGTCGCTGCTGCTGCTTCCCGTACGAGCCGGATGCGCTGGGCGCTAAGTGCCTGCTGCGTCGCTGATTGCCTGCGCCCTGCCCCCCTCCCACAAACTCATCCGATTACAGCCCGCTCGCTCTCACTAATCATTTCACACAAAGATCGGAGGGGAGGCAATTGCACTGGCTCCTATATTTCGCTTTGAAGCGTTTTCGAATGACAAAACGAGGCCAAAAAGGCATCAGCAGGTTTGGTACGAGCAAAAGCTTGAAATAGAATAAACCAGTCAAAACAGCAGAGATGGCTGGCAATGATTAAAGGGACGCAATAAGACGTCCACATGGGCCCAGCAAGGGGGGGCTGGGTTGGAGCACACTGAGTGAAGGGTTTGCGAAGGAGGGGCGGAAGATGATGGGATGAGGGAATGGCGGGGGCGCAGGAGAGGATGCGGTGAGGGAGGTCGGGAACACGTTCTCTCAGCGGCATGCAGGGCGCGTTCCTCCGGACGTTCTCCGCCCATTCCGTCCGCCCTCCCCCCCCCCTCTCCAAAAGGCTCTGACGAATCAAGGCCCTCCCCCCATCAGCCCTTCTATACTCCCTTTTCTGCAGCCCCACTTCTTGTGCCCATTCACATCCTACTCATTCTGCCATACCACACCAGCCCTTCTCGCCCGCTAAAAGAGCCAAAATCTGCCTTTCCCTTCTATTTTTCCAGCCCCCAGAGTAGACAGTCTGTTGGCGTCAGCTTTTTGACGGGCCATTGGGAGGAGTGGCACTTTGTGGACTGGGAAATGGTGCCAGCAGCTCTGGCAGGGCCTGTGTGTGCTCACTGGATTGGCTAGGAGCAGAGGGGGATGGTGCATTGTTGAAGTTTTGGCATGAGTAAAAAGAGGGTGCGGGTGCAGTGTTGGAGGAACAGGTTTCAGCATCGCTACGCCCAAGACCCCTTTCTTCACTGGCCCCTCACTCCCACATCTCCCACACGCAGGAGGTAGGCAGTACGCCCTCCCCTCCCCTACTCGGCCTTGGTGTGCACCACCCCTCCAGTCCTCTCTCTCTCTTTACGCACTTGCCACCATTGAGGCGGACCATTTGACGCCCATTAGCTCGCCACCCTCTTCCCAACGCTCCCCCACCAACCACCACCCGACCTAGTGAGCGAGAAAGACTTACCTGGCCTCCTCTGGCCAGGGACTGTGCCTAATGTCCACTCTGGCCTAGTTCGTCGGGACATCGTCTTCTTGGCAAAAGGGACACTTCTTCTTTCACTGCTATTCACTTGGGCAGTTGGCGCAAAGATTTGGCCCTTCGCAGTCTGTATTTTGACCTTTCGTACAAAGAATAAGAGGAAGTTCATGCAGAGACCATGGCCTTGTCTAGTGGGGAGCGGTTATATGAATGTGGTGGCTGATTGAACAGTTCCCACCCGCCGGATGTCAGACTGTTGCCGCACCCTAATTTTTTCGCCAAATCCAATTATTTTCTTATTCTGTTCGGCCTCCTATCTGCGCCACTAACTTAGCGACTGTTTATAGTTCAAGGGAGGGTGGGGAAAGTGAAACCCTGTCAAAACATTTCATCCAGAGACCCCCTCAGCGGGTTTCAATGACTCTCTCCGCCTCTTGACCAAGGAGCGTGGCGCATAGTTGCAGTGGCGCGGAGACCAGTTGAAGGAGACAAGTGGGTAGGTTTGCAGAGTAAAGTGGAATGTGAGGAGGTGCGGGGAGGAAGGGTGAGGATGATGTTCTGCCAAGTACGGCTGCGCAGCTGCTGCTGCTGCTCTCTGCCCGTCGCCACCGTCCTCACGCTCATCTACCTTTTTGTACTACCCCCTGCTTCTGGACAGAGCAGAGCCAATTAAGGAAATACGTTTGAAGCTTTTCTTCGCAGTCTCCATGGGCCTGGCTGCCTGGAGTCTGAGCAAAACGGTGGCTGCTGGCGGCAGCGAGTTGGAGATGTACCAGCGCTGCGACAACGAAGCTGCTCAGGGACAGTGTATGAATTGCTTTAATTTCGGACCTCAGAAACCCATAGCAAGCCCATAGACGAAGGGTTCAGTTTCTTTAGCACAAGCGTTGCAACAAATTTGTCGTCAGATTAAAAATTTTTATCTTTGTCTTCAGTATGAATAGTTGCTGAATGGATGCAGCCTATGAGTACCGTGACCCGAATAGTGGGCGTGTGGTGGTGAAGGATGTCAGCTCCACGCCCTACTTCTGCTCCCTTGGCCTCTATTGGGAGGAGCTCAAACTTTCTGCTGTCCGTAAGCAAACTTTTTAATTTTTTCCCTAAATTGAATTCCATTAAATTATTATATTCCGCCCTACATTGATTTTAAATTCTGCATATTTGCAACCTCTTATAAAATTTCTAAAATCTCTAGAATTGTGTTTTGAAGAGCATGAATTCACTTTTCAGCTCGCTTTCCGGTGCTAATCGTAGACATTCTGCTCTGGGGTCTCACTGTGGTCACTAGCGTTATCGCTTTTGTCGGCTTCTGTGCGGTTCTACCTTTTTCCAACTTTCATTCTTCTTTCATCTATAGTTAGAATAAATTATTTTTCGAAATAAATTCAAATGTGTGTCTTTCAAAATGTGAGCTGATGATGATAGAGAAATGAGTGGCTCTTCCTGCCGCTGGCAGTCCTGCTGGGCATCGAAATCATCGCCGGCCTCATCTCCATCATCATCATCTTCGTCTACTCCTACGTCCTTTCACAGCTCTATTCCGCCCCTGCCCATCCTCAGTGTCCAATTTTTCCCAGGGCTCACTCATTCGCATCGCCATCGGCATCTTCTTCCTTGGCGTCAACATCTTCCACGTTCATTCTATTCTTTCACCCATTCCTTCCCTCCATCATGCCAGCCTCATTTGAGATCTCTCTGATCCTGGTTCTGGTAGCCATGATCCAGTACCTCTACGACCGCCGCCGCGGCATCGTGGAAGCTCCTCCGGTTGGCTTCCTTTCTGCTTGCAAGCCTTTTGCTTCACCCTCCCTCCCCCACACTCAGTCACAACCAGTTTTCGCGCGCCATTGCTCATCAACTGAGCAAAGTTTGCCAACTTCTTTGTATAGGCGGAGAAATGGGTGGTGAACAACCAGGCGGCCTACCCTACCCTCCCCTCCACCTATGCATATCACAACGGCGGTGCTTCGCCGCCCAGTCGACGGGAGGGTTTCTACCAGCCGCATCCCGCCTCACGACAGACCTCCGGCCAGCCCATCTACCCTACCTACGACCCCCGCTATCAGTGATCCCCACACTACCCTATGCAAAAGGCCTTCTTTGATGGATATGGTGCCATGGCTAGATCTATTGCCGTCACTTTCTCTTCTAGATTGCACTGCCCGCAGAGTTGATTGGCGTATTGCTAGCCAAGATTGGAAAATGATAGTTCTCACCCTTCAAAGTCAAGTTAGAGAACAAGCATGCAAGAGGATCAGTTGAAGAACAAAGGCATATAGCAAAGGAGCACTTGACATTTGGACATTTCGGCAAATGCGTGAGAGAGAGAGAGAAATCTAGTGAGTGAAAGGGAGTAGAATTGCAGATGGAGGCGGAGGCTGTTGGCTTGAGCTAAGGCCAGCGTCATGTTGAGTAGATGCTTGATCGGTTCCCAATCGCCCCATCATGACTTCTAGCTCCGCCAAATTTCGCCTAAGATCATGTTATTTGCGCAAAATACCGCCTTTGAACAACTTACATGGATTTGATTAAAATTGAAAAAATTATGAGCAGATTATGAGCAGATTATGAGAGCAGAGCAGTTTATTATGAGCAATTTTAAAAAAGGTAATCACGAAAATAGGCATCGTCACAATTTTAAGGGAAGCACAGAAAACCGAAGCTTCTGGCGCAGGAATTCAGCAGAGGCCGCCTCCAGGTATGGATCCATGAATAAGGGCGTGGGAGGCGATCGAACTGGGGGACTCACTGTTTCCGTCTGAGCCTCTCGCGCCATTTCCGCCCTCTTCTCCGTCTCTACGCCCAGCTCCTTCCATTTCTCTTGCTCCTCCCAATTCACTTCTGCTCCCTTCCACACCCATGCTTTCCCCGACAGACCTTGACAGCCTCAATGGGCGGGGACGGCAGGGCGAGGCTGGAGTCGTTGTGGCCCTGCTCCTTGGCGACAGGGTCCAGCGATAGGTTGAGCGAGCCTAGAGAGGCCTGGGTGAGGTCGATGAGGTCGTAGAGGCCGCTTAGCCTTCGCTGGCTGCTGGGCAGTGGGAGGCTGAGGAAGCCCAGCACCCTATTGCCTGTGTGGTTGGTTCAGTTGGCCTGTAGGGAAAGGAGGGAAGGGGGCAGGAAAGGGACCTTTGAGAGGACAGACGTGCCAGAGCTTCAGAACGATGCTGCGTCGCCCGGGCTCCAGACGCAGACGGGTGGTCCAGTCCCAGACTGGGTCGGTGGAGACGGGGACGACGGGGAGCAGACGACGCCTTCCCAGCCGCGGTAGCTCACGTAGGTGCTGGGCGGCACGGCCTTGCCCCTGTATACCCGAGCTGCTAGGCATCAGGGTCCTGGCTGTTGGGTGAAAACGGCCTACGAGTCGTCCTTGACGCGGGTGATGTTGTGCGCGGAGTGGACGGTGAGGAAGTAGGTCATCTCTGGGCAACGCTCCGCAATCGGACCAACTGGGGCGCCAGTTTTTTCTCGATCGATGCTCGGCTGGGATCTGGTGCGCCTGAAATGCAATCATGCACCTCTTTCAAACTCGCCAATGACAGAATGAGAGCATGAACTTCATAGGTGAGGAGGCGGCGGCGGGCTGGAGCTCCAGAGTCTGGTTGAGGCCGAAGGTGAAGGTGGAGTTGTGGCCTTCTGGAGAAGCCTGGGGCTCTGGGGACGCCGGCGGCGGCAGCGGGCGGTCATCAGCTTCAGTCTGACAACCAGAGGAGGCTCGCGGCGGGCTCTCCAATTGATTCACTGGCCTCAGGGGTGCCCTCAAAACGCCATCCAAACATCCAATGATTGAAGAGGCCAAGTGAAATGAACCGAGGCGATAGGAGGAGCTCAGCCTCCGGCAGCGGTGTGGACGAGTATTAGGTTGGCCGGAAGGAGGTGCGATTGGAGCGTCGCGGCGAGAACGGATCCTCCTCGTCCAGCCGCTCTGGCGGGGACGGCCGATGTTGGCTGGGCAGAGCTCGAATGTGGCGTCCGATGGAGGGTGCTGGAATGGAGGCTGGGAGAGTGCGACGTCGCTTGGGCGGCTGTTGGTCGGCGCCGCGAGCCTCGAGGAGGTCCGTGAAGGCGGTGTTGCGGGAGCCGAGCTGGAGGGTGAGCTGGAGCTGGCCGCGGCTGCCGCTCCACTCCCCCACGCCCTTCACGGTGCCCATGGCCTCCAGACTGAACGGAAGTTCTAGGATGCCGCTCAGGCTAAGCTGGCAATGGCCGATCTGACGCATCTGAGCGGAGAGAAGTTTGGGAGTGGGGGAGGAAGGAGGGGCGAAAGGATATACGATGGGCTTGCCGTTGGTGTCGCTGCTCTGGTGGTAGATGCGGATCCATAGGGAGGAACCGGACCAGAGGCGATAGAGACGCTCCGTCAGCTTCACCAGCGCCACCCGATGATGGTTGAAGTGGACCACTGGAAGGCCCCAGCCTTCATGGTCTGGTGAAAAGAAGAAAGAAAGGAGAGAACCAGTAGGCAGCGTGGTCTTGGCGTGGACTTTGACGCGCTTCTTCAGCGTCTCCGAGTCGCTCTCCAGGCTGGGGAACTGATGCTCCAGCACCAGGTTCCTGGCCAGCCACATTGAGGTCTTGGAGTTAGAGAAAGAGAAACTAGGCCAACCCTCGCTTGCGAGGACTGCGATGCTTGGCGGCCACCTGCTTGGCGAGGGTCGGCGGACAGCGCTCCCAGTAGAGCCTGTCGATGACCACCCGCACAAAGGTCACCTGCCCAGCCATCCCCTGTCCCGTCCCAGAGAGTAGGGTGGCAGCAGGAACCTGTGAGAATAGCTGAAGCGTGACGGCCTCCAGCTGCTGCTGCTCCTCAGAGCGGCTGGCAGGGCGCTCCTGCAGGGAGAGGTCGGGCTTGGCAGGGCTGTTGGGCCGCCCGTCCAGATGGTCGCCGGCGGGCAGCAGACGCTGGAGCTCTCGCACCCGCTCCAGGAGAGCATCAATTTTGGCATCCGAGACGGACATTGGGAGAGTAGTTCTTGATGGGGCGGAAGCTTTGAGCTGCTGGGGGAATGTGGGAGAGGGGGCGGGTGGGAGTTCGAACCTCCCGCAGCACCTTCTGCACTTGCTTGACACGAGCGGCGCAGCCTGTCATGGCACTGAAGTACGGTAGATCTGCCACTCTTGAAAGGTCACCTGGCTTCGTTTCAAGGTATTGGGCTAAACGGCGTTTCAGACTTTGAGAACGACAACACAGGGCGTGGCATTTTTGCTGTCCTGTTTTACATGCAAGCATTTGAAATGCCGTGCTTGAGCACAATTTTTGCTCCTGAGTAATGCTGAGCATTGCAATCTTTACTTAACTTTACCATAGGGTTTTCTCCTACCATTGTGGGCTGTGCTGCTGGCCACAAGTCTAGTTGGACACAAAACTTAATGGTCTTTATGACATGTACAGCCACCCACAGGGCCTTCAAAAAAGTTGGAAGAGATTGCCTAATGACCATCATTGATGTTCCGAAAGCATGCATTGAGCTGCACTTTCTACCAGTTGTTTCAAAACCTTTCGCTTTTCAAGGTGATAGCCAATGAATCGATAGCAGTTGCCGCGACTAAAGCACTATCACCTCTGCCAGCTACTTGGCTGCTGATCTATTGATAACTAGTTATTGATGCAGCACTTGAAACACTGGGTCATTGGGTCTTGACATTAAAAGTGCGCAATCGAAACAACCTTCATTGAGCATTGCAAAGTTTACTTAAAGGCACAATCCAAAGTTTACCACCATCACCAAATTCAATTTTCTCTTGATAGGTTGATAGGGCGTGAGTGTACGAGGGTGCAATGTTAAGGATGTTTCCTCAAATCGCTTTTGGTTCAGAGATATGAGTCCATGAAAATTGAAATTTTAACAATTAGAAAAGGCTTTCTTTTGCATCAAACCAAATGTACCACATTTGCAATCTTTGTTACACAGTTGAAACATGGGCAAATTGAGTAGAAACGTGAAATTTGTAACATTTGATATGTACTATAATTCTTGTTCTGAGCAAGACTGAATGCCTTTGTAACATCGCTTAAATCATGGGAAGATAGTAACGATAGTTTTTAGGACATATAACATCAAAAGACAATTTTGAAGCACCTTCCGAACATTATTTAGGCTAATTTCTCGTTCTAAAATCGATCAAACTTTGATAGTAGTTACTATGTAATAAATGCACGAAAACATCAGCCTTCTGAGTAGAGTCGAAATGTATGGAGCTGTCACATTTTGGGCCACGCCATGTTGTGCCCATCGATTTTTTCAAATTTTAATGGCTAAAAACTTCAGTTCTAACCATCTCTAGCTATGATTGAATCGACAAAATCTGACGGGATATCCTGATTTTTTAATGAATTTTTTGTCTCAAATTTTCCTTTTCCCCCCTTATAACGTGGGAAACTTTGAGATTTTTTTTCTCAAAATTTTTACTCAAAAGTGAAAAACCAAATATGCTTGCAAGCTTACCATGATGGTAACAAACCATGAAACAAGGTATTCTCGGCTGTTGCCAAGATGCGCGGCCTCTGTCCCAAGAAATATTGTCAAGGTACATGAGCAAAATGTATTATTAAGTTTTATTGTGTTATTCATTCTATGTTTTGAAAAAAATTCTAAAAATTTCGCCAAACCCCAATAATGGTGCCAAGCCATCACAAAGACGGACTTTCATGCAAAATTTCAGGTATTTTCATCGAAAAACCAGTGATTTACAATTTTTCGTATTTAGAAACATCAAAAAATTGAGTTTTGCGTGAAAATCAAAAAATTTCGCCAAGCCCTAATAATGGTGTCAAGGCATCACCAAGGCGGACTTTTATGCAAAATTTCAGCTAATTTCATGGAAAAACTAGTGATTTACGATATTGAGTGTTTTGAAACATCAAAAAATTGAGTTTTGGGCAAAATTCAAAAAATTACGCCAAGCACTATACTAGTAATATTGGTCAGTGGCCGCGCTTCGCGCGGCCACTCTTGTGTACCACCTAGTATAAATTTACAAATGCTAAAATGAAACAAAAATGTCACTACAATATCAGTGGGTTTTAGTTCAGTAAGCTGATTATTGGTTATTCCACTTTATTTCTAGGTTTACAAAATCTAAAAATAAGAATCAAAATGTCATTTGAATATCAAAATATCCAAAACATCCCAAATGATTGCTCAATCGGACATGCTTAGCAACCATTTGAAAGCATTGCAACGTAACAATTCTTACTGAACAATCAGTGCATGAAAATGATCATAATAAATCAATAAAACATTGGCTCCTTGGGTAGGTCAGAATCTGCAAAATGCACATCAGTCAACTCGACTTTTTAAAATAATGTTTACTGAAAAGCCAAATGTAATCATTTAATTTGATGCAGAACAGTTGTAGCTTGAATTTAAAAAAAAGTCCGCCAGGAAAAGTTAAAAACTGGTGGAGCTATGAAGTTTCAAAGTTAAAAAATGGCCAAAAATGGCAAAATTGCGCACATTTTCAACCAGTTTTGGTTTTCATCATTGTTGGAACATAGTGCGCCTAATATATGTTGCACAACTTGCTGAGATCTATCCAAAAAGGTATCATATGCTGGGATTAGGTTAGAATTCGGCGTGGCCAAGTACCACTCCCAAAATGGCATCACCCATATTATATAAGATATGCGGACAGACGGACGCACAAATGGGGTAACTGCTTAAGCTGGCCTTGGCTGCCGGCTGGCTCGGGCAAGGGTGTCAGATAGCTCCTTCGGCCTCCCGGGCACGGGTGCCACGGCCCGTACGCTTCCGCCTAGCATGCTTCGCATGCTAGGCTACGCTCCTGGGCCTCGTACCCGACGCTGACGGCCTCCGGAGTTCTGACACTGCGCCGCCCCCTCCGCAGCAGGCGGCCTTCGGCCGCGCAAAAAAAATTAGGCCGATCAGTGAGGGTGGTAAAGTTTGGATTGTGCCTTTAACTTTACCATAAAGTGTTCTGTTGCTATTGAGGACAGAACAAAAAGAGAGAAGATAGTTGCGCTCATGCCCACCATTTTTATTGCTGGCCAAATTCCTAGTTTGTGCTAAAC